>LOJH01042507.1:0-12860 GCA_001685095.1 Ellobius talpinus | reverse complement strand
TTATGTTTTAAATAAACGCTGATTGGCCAGTAGCCAGGTAGGAAGTATAGGTGGAACAACCAGACAGGAAGTAGAGGCGGGTCAATGAGAAGAGAATTCTGGGAAGGAAGAAGCCAATTCCTCTGCAGTCCTGTCCAGACACTGAAGAAGGAAGATATGACCTACCCCGCTGAAAAAGGTACCGAGTCATGTGGCTAACCTATACTAGAATAATGGACTAATATAAGAGTTAATAAGAAGCCTGAGCTAATGGGCCAATCAGTTTATAAAATATAGATTTCTTGTGATTTCTTTGGAGCTAAACGGCTGTGGGACCTGGTGGGAGGACATGTACATACAGACACCCCTCCCAAAACAAAAGAAAAAATTAATGTAAACATTGAATGCATCCATATTTTCCATGTAAAATCACATCAAACGAAAAATACTGAACTATTCTAAGTAACTAAAGAACACATTTTGACTATCTTCTTTAGTACAAAGGGGAAATCAACAAAAACACAATGCAGAGAAAACAACCAAAGTAGCAATGTTTAAAAAAAACAGTGGATTTTGTGAATGGCGTGGAACATTCTTTGTATCATTCATACCACCTTTCCATAAGTTTGTATATAATTTAAATGCTTACATGCTTTTGACTGTCAAAAGTAGTTATGAAGCTGGACTCTGAGCATTGAGCAATGCCCATTTTTAATTCACAAAAGTCTTTGTGTGTGTGTTTGTGTGTGTGTGTGTGTGCACGTAGACATGAGCACATGTGTTGTGTATGCCAGAGATCAAGTATCATTCCCAAGAAACCATCATGAGACAGTTGGTCACTAGAATCTGGACCTCACTAATTAGGCTAGACTGGCTGCCCAGTGAGCCCTAGAGGCAGGCAGAGATGATTTCCATATCCCCAGGTCTGGTCCAAATATGTACTACTAGGCCTAGCTGTGTATGGAGAAGCCAGGGATTGAAACTGGCTCTTAATGCTCATACAGTAAGCAGTTTACAACTGGGTTATTTTCCTAGGCCCCAAGTCTTTTTTTCTTTTCCTTTAATTATTACTATCATCTCTTTTTTTTGGGGGGGGCAGGGTTTCTCTGCATAGTTCTGGCTGTCCTGAAACTAACTC
The DNA here is from genome assembly GCA_001685095.1 of Ellobius talpinus. Classification (NCBI taxonomy): domain Eukaryota; kingdom Metazoa; phylum Chordata; class Mammalia; order Rodentia; family Cricetidae; genus Ellobius; species Ellobius talpinus. The sequence goes on along the minus strand of LOJH01042507.1, from coordinate 11,743 downwards.
TATAGACCTGGCTGACCTTGAACTCAGGAAACTCACAGAGATCCACCTGCCTCTCTCCACACTGCTGGGATCAAAGGTGTGCACTACATCTACCTTTTTGTTTCAAGCTATTTTTTCTTGGAAAGAATTAGAAGAAAATTTTGATTTAAGCTAGTGTTTCTGACCTGTGCACACACTAAATCTATTATCAACTGGTAATTGTGGGGTGGGGAGAAGGGGTATTGTTCATATTAAATTATTTCAATCTGTCAAAGCATTTTTTCCCTGGAGAGAAGAGCTGCTTGGATGAAAATGTCAGTTGCATGAATTCCAGACAATTACTGGGAAAATTAGAAGGGGCCAACATACACACTTTGGGTAGGAACTTCCCTTTTTTAGTACAAAGCTGTGAAAGCTTTTGCTTTGCAGATACCCAATTAAAATACTTTATCACAGAGATAACTGGTAAGGCACTGAAAAAAATCAACTAGCATGACTTATATTGAGTTATTACTTCCTTGTAACCAGAGCTAGAAATAAAGGTCATTCAGTGGGGAATCCTCTCTGGTACTCCTCATTTTTAATACTACAGATGTCCTTGGGATGTAGAGTTTACAAGGGCTCAGTAATTCAGGATGGTGCTTTGCAAATTTCCATGAAGAATCAATTTCTTCTTCATTTAGAAAAATAAAAATTGTTTCTATTATCTCCCCTTTCTATATAGAACACAGCTAGCCCCAAATTCTATAGATATTTTCCCTAAACATATATACTAACTAGAAAGTCTGATTTAATGATTAAGACCATTAATAAAATAGACCAATTTTAACTGTATAATCAAATTCCCAATATTACTACTCTTATATTCTACAACAATTATTAAGTAAAATAAAAATTGCCTGACTGCAAGTCCTGTGATAGCATTATAGGCAGCTACTAAGTGCTGTACGAGACAAAGGAAGAGTCACCTCTCAGCAGACAGAGTAGAATGGCATGCGCTTCACCAGGCCATTCAGAAGAGCACGCAGTATCAAACTGAAGAAGTGTTCACTTCTGGGCCTTTACATTTAATATTTTTAGACTGTGTTTGACCACAGATTATACTGCAAATACCCAACTAGTATCTGCAAAGCAGAAGCTTTCACAGCTTTGTACTAAAAAGGGAAGTTCCTATTTAAAGTGTGTATTTCAACCCCCTTTAACTTACTTAACTTCCCTGGTTAATTGCCTGGAATTCATGCAACTGACATTTTCATTCAAGCACTCTTCTCTCCAGGGGAAAAGTACTTTGGCAGACTGAAATAACTTAGTATGCCAACAAAACCACAAAATTCTGATTTGGGAGGATGGATACTGTAATTGGCTGTGACTAAATGCTTTAACAAATAACAAATATATACTACTAGGAAAAATTTCTAGAAACCTAAGACATACATATTTTGTAGATGCGTATACCTGACATATATAAGTGCTAAAAATGTTCAATTCATGATGGGATGACTTCCATAAACATGTGCATGCTTTCACTGGAAAGCTGTTCAAAAAAGCATCAGCTACATTATTATGCACATCTGCTATGAGAGACATAGAATCAATAAATATCACAACAAATATTTAGTAAAATTCCAACAGGCATTAAATCTAAAATGACACAGGATATCAAAGATAAAGTTGTCTCTGATGGTTTTATCTGATATTTTTCCTTTCATTCTAAATCCTAACTATTCCAAATTATGGAGAAGAAAATTCATGTGAAAGATGATACAAATCTAGCACATGGTTGAAGAAGAGAACCAGATATAACATTAAAAGATTTTTATTTTCTCCAGCAAACATTGATAAACTCTTAAGTGTGCTCTTTTGGAGGAATATTAAGTATATCAGTATCTGTTTGCATACAGCTTAGAACTCTTTAAGTATATTTTATATTTATATAATTACATAATTTAACTTTATACTCTATACTTGTATTACTGGGTAAAATAAAGAAAACAAGCATTTATCAGCTTATATATAAAGCATTTCCTATTTAGTCTCACATCACCCACAAGGCCAGTGTGACTTTCTTTCTCAAAGAACAAAAACGCAGCAACCTAATGCAGTCTGAAGTCCTGACAGCAGAGGGTGCTATGATAGAACTTCTTTTTTTCATTGTCTCCATGAATCCACTCATACTGATTTTCAGAAGCTGAGATCTTGGTAAACCATCTCCTACATCACAACAACTTTAAAGTTTCCAAGTAATAAATAAAACTGTTAACTGAAACAAGTCCTTAATCACAAAATGAAAAACAAAAAGTTTCTTATTCAAGAGTTTGCTGAATCTTCTCTCACATTTTTCTATTATTCTACATCATTTATAAAAAGTTAAAATGAGAAAACATTTATTACAGAAAATTTAGTTTATAACATTGGAAGTCATAAAAGGCATTGTGATAATATTCAATGTATTAAATTAGTTTTGCATGAAGTGAGAGGTTGTGGTGAAGAGGGGAAGGGGGGGAATCCAAAGGTGTTGCCAGGCACCTACTTTTGACTGAGTCATGGTTCCCTAGGTCCTGATTTTGTAACAATCATGAAACAGAACATTTATGTTTGATATACACAGAAAATGTTAGATGGTCTTATCAAAACTTAATTTCTAAACTAGCCAAACAACACACAACGAAATATATAAATCTATGCCATAGAAACTCCTTGTTAGGAAAATTTTAGTCTTCATTTATGACGTTAAATAACACTTTATAAAACTCCATAGAGTTGCTGTGTGGAATCTGTTATAGTTACTTTTCTCATTGTGATGGCAAATTCCTGACAAGAAATAAATGGAAGGAAGGCTTTATTCTGGCTCACAGTTTACAAGAGTGCACGCCATCATGTCAAGGAAAGCACAGTATCAGGAGTACGAAGGTGCCTTCCACTATGGTGAGGAAGGTAAGGCATTGGGAATGGGAGGGTGCACTCCTTCATGGGGAGGAAGGTATAGCATCAGGAATGGGAGAGTAGCACTGCACACTGCATGCACACTTAGGAGATAGAAAGCCTTGAGTCCTGGTGCTCGGCATGTATTTCCTTCTTAATATAGTCCAGAGCCTCGGGCCATGAAATGGTGCTGCACATAGTTAGGGTGGATCTTCCAAACTCTATTAACCTAGTTTAGGTAATCCCTCATGGACATGCCCAGTGATTCGTCTCTGAAATGACTCTAGATCCTGTCAAGTTGGCAATCAGCATAACTGTACCTAAATATTCTTTCTGATGAAATTAAATAATTAACACAGCAATTTACTTTCACTATGTATATTTATTTAAATAATAAATGACTAAAGCAAAAATATAGTAATTGTGCCATTACACTGCATAGAAGCAAAATAAATATGTCCAAAGACCAGGACACAAGAAATAGATGTACAGTGTAATATCCTAATATCTTGCATTAATTAGTTTATTATTTGATGGAAGGCTGTGACCACTTTAAGATGCATATTGTTAATTCAAAACTAAAAGAAACCAATTTCTCTTTGTCTGTCTGTCTCTTCCCCTCCCCCTCACTGTGTGCATGTTTGTGGGAGGTCAACAGAAGTAAAAAACTTATTATACAATCTACAATGAGGCAGTGAGAAAAGACAGTAAGAAAGAACAAACAGAATCAATTCATTAGAAAAAAATATTAATATGGTAGACTGGGGACAGGAGAGAGAGTGCAGTGGTTAAGAGCAGTTTCTCCTTTGGGAGAGGACCCACGCTCAGTTCCCAGCACTGACATAGTGGTTCACAGTTACCAGTAACTCCAGTTCCATGGGATCCAATACCCTCTTTTGCCATTTTGAGAGCATCGTGTGGTACACATATCTACATGTAGGCAAAACACTAATGCATGTAATAAATAACTTTCTAAAAGATGGTAGACTGAAATGAAATCATATCAATAACAACAATTAGCATAAAATAGCACAAATCCTCCATTTAAAAGGCAGATGCTACAACAATGAATAAAAAAAATGTATGCTCTTAGTCTGGCCTTGTGTGCAGATAACTAAGCCTAGTTTCTTGAGAAACAAAGGCAGAAGTAGGAACAACAACTTCAATACTTTCCTGGGTGACTAGGTAAGACCCCATTTCAAAATTAAAAATACAAAAAGGCAAGGGATTTAGCTCAATGGTAGATGGATTGCCCAATGTTTCCATGGATTTAGTACCTCGTACCACCAAAAATGGAAAGAAGTATGATCCTAATTATGTGATCTAGTATAATTTATGTTCAGTTAAACATCAGGAATACATATAAGGACAGAAAAGTTAACCACAAATAGGTAAAGGTGGCTATATATCTTTATCACACAAAAGAGATTCTTGATTGAATTCCAGACCAGGAAAAAAAATATTAAAATAAGCAATTGAAAAAAAATTGAATGACATTTACAGATTAGTTCAAAGTATTGCATCTTTGAATTTCCTGAGCTGTAATTATATCCTGATGATCTGTTACTAGCATCCAAGGAGACTGAGTAAAAGTTTTCAGACATTTGTAAATATTTAAAAAAAAACTAAAAATACTTTAAAAACTAAAAATTTCTGCTCCCTGAAAACCAAGTGTGGGGAGGTACGATCCTGTAATCCCAACACTTGGAAGGATGAAGTGAAAGGAATCCCAGTTCAGATGCATTTGCCTAGACAAATCCTATATCAAATAACAATAAAACCTACTATCAAGATGCTAATAAGAAAAGAAAGCAAGGCATGGGCTGATGGTGAATCAGAGGTTTCACATTTGTGACTCTATGAATCAGGGAAGTGAAGCAAACAAGAGAACTTAGGAAATACAGAAATCAGGCACTGGGAATCACGACGACGCTGCTCCGGCCAGTGAGCTTGATGAAGAAGACAATGCAGATGGGAGTGGCACAAAGTCTGCACTTCTTCCCTGGGACCCTCCATCTAGAGGGGAAAAGCCCATACTGTCTCTTACTTTGTTCAAGTATTACTTGAAGATGAATCAAAGATTTTAAGACCTGAGACTTTGCAACTCCTAAGGGAAACCACTTCAAGATATAGGCACAGCCAATGTTCTCCTGAATACCACATCAGTGGCCTGGGAAGTCGCAAAAACTAACGAGTACGACTGGATTAATTACAAAAGCTCTGTAAGGCAAAGGATGGAGCTGTAAGGATGAAAAAGCAACTCACAGAACAGAATGAAATCTTCCCCAGCTATTCATCTGTCCGACAGGAGACTGGTAATCCAAAACACACAGAGAACTCAAAATTATACTTCCCCAAATAATAATTCAACCAATAAATGAACAAAGCAAAATGGACAATTTTCAAAATAAGTATAAATGGCCAATAAGCGCATAAAAGAATATGTTCAAAGTTCATTAACTGCGAGGAAAATGCAAATGGAAACTCCATGGAGATTCTGTCTCCCCTAGTCAGACTGCTCTCACCAAGTCACAGAGAAAACAAAGGCGACGAGGGCGACACCACGGTGAGACGGCAACTTGTACAGCCACTGTGAAAATGCACAAAGCTTCCTCCAGAAACTCAAAGCAGACCTACCCTGTGATCAGTAATATGCACCGCTCCTGTGGATATACCTTCAGGGATCAAAGTTAACATACAGTGGAGACCTGCATACCATGCTTATTGTGTCATTATTCACAAGTATAAAAAAAATGTTCCACATCTTAATTGTGGTGGTTACATGGGTATATGCATCATCAAAATACCTTTATACTGCAAGATTAAAATAGGTGCTTTTGGCTACATATAATTTACATCTGAACATAAGATTATTTCAAAAGCCTTTGTAACTCTAATATTTAAAATGCTGTTTATCAGAACAGAAGGGCCATGTCCTTAGCTTCAGAAATTGAGCCAAAATTTGACTGAAACTTTTCTCTTAATGTATATGCCAGATTTTGAAAAGATGAAGTGTACATAATGAGTAGAAAAGAAGGAATAAACACATTTAGACAAAGTGGTTTTTAGGAGCTGGAAAATGGTTCAGCAGTTAATAGTACTTATTGTTCTTAATGAGAATATGAGTCGGATTCCCAGCACCCATGTCACAGTTCAGAACATCTTTAACTCCACTTCCAGGAGATCTGATGCCTTCTTTTGACCTCTGAGGGCACAGGTACACACACAAGGAAGAAAAACATTCACACAAAAAGTAATTTTTTAAAAAATTAATTTTTTTAAAATATTTGTTACATGGACGGGGTTTTAGAAGATGAAACTCTTCTGTTTAATATTATATCAAATCATTCTATAAGTAAATATATAAGTAAATTCTATAAATATGTAAACTATTGCTATAAATACTTTTAAAAAACATAAAATGAAAACAAGATTAATCCTATAGCAGAAAGTATACCAAACAAAAATAGTTTCAAAGTATGACACATTATTATTTTATTGACATTTCTGCTAAAAAAAAATAAAGTGGTAATATTAGGTAATACTAATAATATTTTGTGAGCACTAAGGGTGAACATTATACTATAACCTATATACTCATAACCTCATTGAAATGTATCTAAATATTTACGGGAGAGATGAAAAGTTAACACAGTTGCTTCCTCAAGTCAGACAGATAAAGTGGCACACAGAGCGAAGATCAGCAGATGTGCAGCCAGCATTCAGGCTCCTTGCTGCCCTCCAGTTTTAGCCCTAGTTACAAATCACATACCAGTTTTTGAACACGTAAAAGGATCAAGTGTATTTACTTAGCTTTCTTGCAAACACAGTTCTCTGCCATGACTCCTCAAAGCTGTCAATACAGAACAGTTCAATGTGATACTGTCTTACTCCACATTTACAGATCTCAGGACAAGCACACAACAGAATACAGAGGTTTGCTAGGAGTGGTTCCTTGGGACAGTACTAAGAAGGCAGCCTCAAGTCTGGGCAGTTTTACGGCCCCTGTACCCACATAGTAACAGAGAGTTGGAAATCATTTTAAGGGGGAAAAGTTATAAGCTCCCAGAATTTCCTGCATTTTTGTTTTCTCATTTATAAAGTCGCTATGAATCACAGATGGTGGAGACTTGACCTCAGAAAGGAATGGATCTCAGAAAACCTCTTGAAGACAGCCACAGGGGAATCTTTACGTCCACTCTTTTCTATGTAAACGCTCTTCAGTTGTTTATTCCTTTTGAATAATTCTCTTGAATTTTAAGCGTTTCATATATTTCCCTACTTTCCTTCTTAGGACCTTTGCTAATATGGATTTATTAAAAGTCACTGGGTTTTGTTGTTTCTTAAAAATGGATTATAATTGAACAATAGTAACTGTACTAAACTAAAAATTATATACTTAAATAACTGATAAAAAGAAAAGTCTTTAATTGATTATCTTGTTTAAGAATATATGAAATATTGAAATTAAAGCAAAACTACATTCATGCATGTGCTAAATGTTTATGCTTACAGCAATTTTTACCTTACCTAAAATCACACGCTGTGGTAAATTCTGCTCCTCCGCCCATTGCCCAGCCTTGAACCAGAGCAACACTTATTAATGGTAGTCTGTATATTGAAGGAAAATGGATGTGAATAATTCTAACATTAGTGTTCATTTATATACATCATTTTAAGGTCTTCAACATTTCGCAGTGTTAGTAATAAGAACCATCAAGGGTAGTATGGCTCCTTGAACGTGTGCACCATCAGAAGTGAGATGAGGCCAAGCACACAGCAGCTCACACTAGTGTTACAGAGGGTTAGCAAGCTACCTTTCTGAATCACTGTCTGCTTTGCAGTGGTAGTACATACTGTAGTTGACTTCTAAACAGAGAGCCTATGAAATACCTTTAGCACCAGGGGCTCTCCACAGCTGTCAATACAGTATACTCGTTGTGAAACTGTCTGCTCTACAGTCAGGTTGGGGGTATTACAGTCCTATCTGAAGAGATAACTGGGTCTAAATTAAAACACAGAGCTACAAAACCAAGTACTTAAGATTCCCACCAAAAGACTTAGCATTACTATCTAAATGGTCATAGACTGCTCCTATATATAAAAGCATTATTTAGTGTTTAAAATAAATCTTATTGTTTCTGTTTACAAAGACATGCATAGGAGACATTGGTAAACACTTTAAATTCCAGCACTTGAGAGGCAGACAGACATGTATCTCTACGAGCACAAGGCTAGGCTGGTCTAGTTCCTGCACAGCCAGGGCGACATAGCAAGACCTCATCTTTAAAAAGTAATAATAATATAAAAGTACATCCTGTCACAACGGTGTGAGAATACCATCAGGCAGATTGAAAATGTTTCCAAAGTATGCAGTTGTAATAGGTTCTAACCAAAATGTAATGGATTGGTCTAATGAGACTAAATGGTTCCTAATAGGCCCTTTTCCACATAGAAAGGACCACTTAAATGAGAGTAACTTTTAGCTAGATGTGGGGTCGCACACCTGTAATCAGAAGATGTGCACTCAGGAGACAGAAGCAGGGGAATCAGGAGTTTAAGGCTTGCCATGACCAGCAGTAATGGGTGGGTGTGTGGATGTGGGTGTGTGTGTGTGTGTGTGTGTGTGTGTGCGTGTGTGTCCAAACTGAGCTACATAAGACCCTGACTCAAAAGTAAATTAATTGAAAAATTTAAAATTAAAAAATCCAGAAAAAGGGGCCAATGGCTTAGTAGTTTAGAGCGCTTGTTGCTTTGGCAGAGGACCCAGGTTCAATTCCCAGCACCCATATAATAGCTAATAATCATCCAAAATCCAGTTCCAGGGGATCTGATGCCTTCCTCCTGTCTCTGAAGGCACTAGACACACATATGGAGCACAATACAGACACCCAGGCAAAACATTCATACACACAAAGTAAAATAATCTAGAATTAAAATTTTAAACTAGAAAAAAAATCAAGAACAGTGTGATGGAAGAAATAAGGCAATGGTATTTAAAACAGTAACATGATAATTCTATTATTTTTTCTAGACTCTCAGATGAGTATTAAAATACAGAAATGCCTAATTAATAAGCATACTTAGATATGAATTTTCTCAGTTTTCATATCTTTAAACTGCTTACTTTTAGAATAAAGTCAGAAAAAGATTCAAAACAAGTCAAAATTTGTAACCTGAAATGCATTTTTTCCTCCCTTTTCCTTTATCCAGATATGAAGTAAGCCCATTTTTGTCAGATAGCTTTTATATTTTCCAACGCACAGGTCTCTCTCATCTGGATGTAGTCTGCTTCAGCCCACTTCTACTGTTCTCCTTCCTAGAAGGGCCTTTGTGTGTCACCTCTCGATCACGGTCCTTTCTCTGCCTGGTGTCAGCATCTGACTTTCACTATAGCTGCTCCTGGCAGGAGCTGGTTATATGGGCACTGATTCTTAAATTATTTTCTGCTTCTTTTCAAAGCTGTTCATACCTCACTAACATGTCATTCTAATGACTGCTCTGTGTGGCATAAAGAAATAGTCCATTATTACCAGACACAGTTTGAAGCTCAGCTAACTTTTTTAAATGTACAAGTAATAAAATAATAAATTACTAAACCCGGGGTTTTAAAAATCCTATTTTTAAAAGAAAGATACATTACCTCATAAATCTTGTTAAGGTGTTCTGCATGAACATAGATAAGGCCACTCCATTCTTTGAATAGAAATAAACATAAACACAAATAAATATTACATATATAAGAAATATTTTTTAAATTCAGAGTTTGAAAGGAAACAAAGTCAAATTTTTTGAAAACAGACATTTTCATTTTGTGCTCTGTGAGGCGGAACCGTAAATGATGCTGTATGTGCCGTTCTCCCAGGGCTTGAGCTCAGCCTTGCACAGGGTGAGGCAGACAGTTCCTGAATTACTCATTTCTCACCAATGTGGTAAAAGTTCTAAAACCAGAAGTTTAAGGATGAAAGCAAGGGTTGATGGCAAAACAGTTTGAGGATCTAGTCCAGCATGGCAAGGAAGGCGTGGCAGCAGAACCCCAAGGCAGCTGGGAATACGGCATGCTCAGTCAGGAGGCAGTGGGGAATGGCATTACTCAGCTTGTTTGCTCTTCATTTGGACCAGCACCCCAGGATATGCAAGTGTCACCCACATTTAGGGTGGTCTTTCCATCTCAACTAACCTAATGCAGAAAACCCCTCATAAGAATGCACAAAGGTTTATTTCCAAGGTGACTCTTCAATCCCATCAAGTTGACACCCAAGACTGACCACTCCAGCTTCCTGGAAGAGTGGAGCACCACTCAAGAAACTCAAGTCGGACCCTCCACCTGCTACCTCTAGGAAGCCTCATGTAAAGAGAGAAGGTATAGTGAGCTCTGGGATTTGCACTCTAAGGCTTTGAATCCCAGATTTTTCACAAACTCCATATTTTCTCATAGGAGCCATACCTTCTTCAATCCAGTATAATCCGGCTTTCAGCCTTGTCCCAAAACATTTTAATATTCTATTTGTCCAATTAAATGACTTTTCCTTCTTGCATATCATCTTCTCTTCAACTTCACACCTGTTCCTTCACTCTGGTCCTCTCTTCCTAGGCACACTCTTCAGTCCTAATTGTCTGTTGCTTGGTTGTTCATCTCCAGCTTCCGCCCTCAACTCATCACCCTGTTCAGCCAATCCGCTAAAGGCAAGTCCTCTTCGAAACACTCCCCATAGCTCTGTCTCTCTCTTTTCTTTATTCATATTCTTTTCTTTGAAAGTTTAAACCACTCCCACTGCTGGATTTAAGTGAAGTATTAAAATCTGCAGGATATTTGCACTGTCTGGACTTCACTGGTACTGCAGTAATACCTCAAATTCAGCACTGCAAAACTTACCAGGAGTAAAAGGGCCGCCTGAGCTCTCGTTCTGTCACTGTGACAGCACGCACTGGAGCCTATGCTGACTACAAGTGCAGTTTTCTCATCCATAGGAATAAGGACTAAAACAGGGATTCTAGTTGACTTACAGGACGGTGGGAAAGGCAGAAATCTGTGCGTTCTGTGGGTAACACACACGGGCTGCTTAGTAACGAGAACAGTCAGCAATGATCAGCAGGCTCAGATGCTGGTGGTATTACTAATTCCTCCAGGTCACACAATCCTATCAACAGGGCCTAAGTGTGTCTTCTCTGCTCCTCCACTGACATAGTTCCAATATTTCTTTTCTTTTTTTTCTACTTTTATTCCAACTGAACAAATCTAGACCTGTTCTCCAGTTCATGGGTTGATTAGTAAAAAATCAGCTTTACTTCGCACCCGATATGTCTGCATTTAATTTCTTGTTCTTAGGAATTCTTCCCATCCTGTTTGGTAACCCTTCCTGTAGGATAAGCAATTTCCTATCAGCCTCAGAATGATCTAAGATCTTTGATAAACCAAATCCCACATAATTGTAAAGTACTTTATTAATATTGTTAACTTCCATACCTTCAACCAAAAATCTTAAGTTCAGACACAAAATATCTGGCCTGCTGATCATGGCAGACTTTTCTAGTTACTAAGCAGTCCATATGTTACACAGTACTTAAAAAAACAAAACAAAACAAAACAAAACAAAAAACTCCTATACCTTAACTACAGTACTTAAAAACTGTTTTCTGTGAACTATGTATTTCAATTCATTATTTAACATATTGTTTCTACAAGATGAGAGTTAAGGGATATAATAAGTCCTTAACAATCTTGGTGAAACTACCATTAAGGTACCGTGTAGTGAAAGGGGAGCGGGCCTGCTTTTCGTCCCGCCTGGCTCCTGCCCGGCTAGCTCAGTCGGTAGAGCATGAGACTCTTAATCTCAGGGTC
>LOJH01042506.1:0-14183 GCA_001685095.1 Ellobius talpinus | reverse complement strand
TATCTATCTTCTATATGTGTATATCTATATATATACACATACATATGATATAGATATATGTATAGATAGGTAGATAAAGTAATTTATTTGAATTACTTGTGGGCTACAGCCCAACTAATCCAACAATGGCTAGCTGTGAATGAAAAGACCAAGAATCCAGTAGTTGCTTGTTGGAAGCTGGGAACCCCCAGATCCTGAATTTCTTGTAAACAACTTGTTTTCCTCTGATCTGAGTTCCTACAGCTGCTCTGAGCATGAGACCCTAAGGAGCTCCTGATGGCAGGGGAATGGTTTCTGGTGCGTTTGGCTGGGGTGTGGCTATCCCTATATAAGCTGCCCCTGGACACAATAAAGGGGGCACTCTTGGGGCATTCTGGTATCAAGGATGACCCGTGTCTCTGTGTGTCTTATGTGTTTCAATCTCCAGCCCCTTGCCCAGTTCATGAACTGTATGGTAGCGCATAGAGCACAGACAGGCGTGGTGTGCCACAGTTGCTCAGTCCCACAAGGCCGAGTTTCCCAGCAGGTCTTCTGTATATGCTAGGATTCTGAAGAAACAGGCTCCATTGCCAATGAAGGACTGGATGTGCTGACAAGGCCAGGGCAAGCGAAGAACAAAGCCTTCCTTCTTCCATCGTCCTCATCTATGATTCCAGCAGAAGGTTTGGCCCAGATTAACGTGTGCCTTCCCCTCCTCAAGATCTATATCACAAGGCCGCGTCTTCCAGCTTCAGGATCTAAAATAAAGGCAGGTTGTCTTCTTTCCTCAAGATCCAGATCACAGGCATGCCCTCCATTTCTGGATTGTAGTTTATTGCTGATATAGTCAAGTTGACAAGCAAGAACAGCTGTCACATGTGGGATCTTTACTGTTTAACAGTAACATGTTCACATGCAGCAAGACATGATGGATTGTTCCTTAGGGAGTGGTTGATTCTCCATTTCCCTCTTGTAATGAATCCAGATAAAGTTCGTCTTATGTTCTCAGATTATTGTATTTTGAAGCAGTCATCCAGACCTCTTTGCTGTAGTGAGCATGTGTGAGGAGCTGGAAGGAAAGAATACTTACACAGAATCGTCATCCATTGAGAAGCATCCAAGAACTCATTATGCCAGAGTGTCAATAAAGAAATCTTGTTCACCTGATTCTCATCCCTGATTTTTTTCAAAGTCTACAGATAGATTTCTTTCCTGTTGACAGAACTGTGTTCACATGCACAAGAAATTATGACTTATCATCCGAAAAATAGTTGTGCTAAGTCTTGGAGCATTTATTATTTACTGTGCTGGTTAGTTTTATGTCAGTGTGACACAAACTAACTAGGGTAAATTAGAAAGAATGACTCACAGTTGAGTAAACACCTTCATAAGGTTGGCCTACAGCCCTGTCTGCAGTGCATTTTCTGAATTAGTGATTGATGTGGGCGGACACAGCCCATTGTGGGTGGCGCCACCTGTATTTTGGTGGTCCTGAGTGCCATTAGAAAGCAGGCTGAGCAAGACAGTAAGCAGCATTTCTTCATGGCCTCAGCATGAAAGAATTTGTCCTGCCTCCAGGTTTTAGCCTTGAGTTCCTGTCCAGATTTTCATGGCGCATAAGCTGTAAGCTAAAGCAAACCCTTCCTCCCTGAGTTGCTTTTGGCAATGATGTGTTTGCATAGCAATAGAAGCCCCAGTGTAGACACTTCTCCTTTGGAACGAAGCTAACACACCCCCCACTCTCATGTTTCTGGGAGTACTGATTTTTGTAGTGGTGTTATGGACCTCTACCAATAGTTACCAGTATATGGTGAAATGGTTTATAGAACTCATGCAGTAAGGTGTGTTCAAGAACCTGATTAAACAAACCTGCTTATTTCGAGAAACCAAAGGAAGAAACGATCGCTTGCTTTCTAAATCTTTGGCTGTCCATAGACCAGAATAGGTTTGTATTCCCTTTGACAACATCCTTTTCACACAAAAAAGATGGAGTCTCACTTTTCAGACAGCGTTTGTGTTGATGTTATAGTTTTATCTACTTAGCTTCTCTCGTAAAGTGCCAGTAACCAAAATCCATCTCAGGCTTCCAAGATTGTCCCCTCGACATGGTAATGTAATGAACAATGCATGAAGAATTCTAACACAGACAAAATATAATACACACATCCCAGAAGCTTATGAAACTCGTTTCTGGAGGGGCTGGACAAAGGGCTGAGAAGTTAGCGCTTGCAGAGGTAGCTGAGCATAAGGCTTGGTTACCAGAATGATTCAAACCTGCACGTGTTTCCTCATTCTCTGTTGTCTTCTTCCGCCCTCTGCAGGCCGTGAGTGCACAAGTCACACATACATACGTGCCTAGCAAAAATGTGCTTGCAGTAACAATTAGTGGAAAAGAGGAAATGAATTTGAAGGAGAGCGGATAGGGATATATTAGAAGGTTTAAGAGAAAGAAAAGGGAAAGGAGAAATGTTGCAATTATATTATAACCACAAAATTAAAAAAGTTTTTAAAAAAGGAATGGAAAAGTTAACATACGCGAACTTAAAAATAATCTTTTCAAAAAAAGTTACTTCTCTCAATGTGTAAAAGAAGGAAATATGTTTCACTTTCTTTCTGTTTGTTTTTCAATGACTACTATAGGAATCCTTTTCCTTTGACAGTAATGTGCTCATGTCCAACAAGAAATGATGGCTTTTTATTAAAAAAAATAATACAAGCTACTGCTGTAGCCCTTGGGTTCCTCCTAGAGGTGGAAGGTAAGTCTCCATTGCTGAAAACATCACGCCCTGAGAAGAAAAGCAGAATCAAGCTGGATCTTATCCTGAACCTCCTTCTTGAGGATTATCTTTCATGATACTGGAAGATGTGCTAGCTGCTAAGGAAAGAAAACATTGGATAGTCCTAACCCAGGTGCGATGCTTGTGAACTACAGTGATGACCAGCATGGCAAGATATCCATAAAATGAATGGCACTCATATTGTGGCAGTAACCAACAGCTGTCTAATTGTCTATTCACCATGAGTGAAATCATAGCTGGTTCTGTAAACTTAGTGACCTATGTTATAAGGTCATAAATATCAGAGGATAATCTACTAATGCCACTTTCTTAAACTAAACCAATTAGACTTCTAAGTGCATTCTAAGTACTTTTTCTTACACTCACAGAAAATTTTTTTTTCTGACTCCCTCATCTTCTTTGCTTCTTTTCACAGAAAACCCAGACCATGACAGAAAGCCACAACTAGTCAAAACACAGAGAACAACTGACTGTGGGGTGCCCATCCCTAGAGGATACATCTACAAAAAACTTCTACCTCCTTACGGTTCAAGGAATATTATGTAGGAGGGGCAGAAGGATTCTAAGGGCCAGAGGATGACAAAGTTGCCATGAGATGGTGTCAACCAGAACATGACCGGGAAGCTAAATCCATAAGATCTCAATTATATGTCTGCTCAGCCAAGACTTGAACAGTGAAAACAACAGATGACATGTCATTTTTCACTGCAGAAATCTTATGGGGACCCAGGCTTAAATGAAAAGCTATAGGCAGTAGAAGAGTGCTTAGAGAAGGAGAATTGGTTGTCCGTAGCGCTGACCCTCTGGTTTGTTATCCAACACTCTGTGGTGAGTCCTAGAACATAGACATATGAATAACACTAAACAAACTCAGCAGGTCCATTTATATAGTTACTTCCATACAGAGATGGAGGAAAAAATAAAGAATAAGAGGCTATGAATTTGAAAGGGGGCAGCGGTGGGTGATCTATGGAAGATATTCAAGGGAAAGGAATGGGGGGCAATGATGGAGTTGTATTTTAAGTATAGAAAACAAGATCCCCTTTCAAATGAATATGAGAATTATTATGAAACATATCTATCGGTGTTAAATAGCTGACTCAGCGATGAGGATCTAACAAAACATTTGTGCATAGTTCAAAATAGCATTAGGCAAATGAAAATATGATTAAGCCAGTTTGGCGCTAAAACCTTAAGGAAAGATGGAGGCATTATTACATTAAAAAGAGAAGTACTATTATCCAAAAGGAGACTGTTATACCACCTTCCCACCCAAGGCTCAGGAAACATCATGGCGGAGTTAGTAGAGAGAGATGAAAATGCAAACAAGGGGAAAGAGTGGTGGTAATAAGTATTTTCAGGGCATGACCCTTGTGCTGCACTCAACCACTCAGCCCAGGTAGGACTGAGACCACCAGCATCCCACCAGGCCCGGGAAAGGGGCACATGGGGCTCCACCTTTGCCGGAGTTCTTCAGAAAGTCAATCCCCCCTTCCCCCGCCAACAAAGGTTACCATGTTCTTTACTACTGTAGCCACTGACAAGTTGCCTGAGCTCCAGGAAATAACCATCCCCAAGACAAACACTCTTGCTCAGGCAAACAACCATAATTAAACTCAGTGGCTCACAAACAGGACTTCAAACTATGAGAGGAGCTTATTGGGAAGAATAAGTAGCAGAGGGAAGAGAATGAGGGAAGGGTAGTGGGAGGTAAACATTTACTAAATGCACATATGAAATTATAGCAGTAGTAATTGCAAAAAGATGCATTCTTATGATACAAAAATGAGAAATTTAGCACTTAAAATCTAGCAGGTATTAAAAACTACTTGTCAAGTAACAGAGGAACAAGCAACAGAGCAAATTTTTATTATAAAATCTAAGAGTTATATAAGATAAATGGAAGAAAAATCACTAAGTAAACCTAATACTTTCTTCAAGACTGTGCTAAAATAGCCAAAGAAACTATTTAAACAAGCAAATAGACTTACTGAACATTCAAAAGGTTTAGGGTATGGAGAAATCTCAAATACTTCCAAATAAAAATAAAAAAATGATTGAAATGCATTGTATGAAATTCTAAAAGAACTAATAAAATACTTTTAAAAAATAGAATACTCTTTCTTCACATGAACAAGAGAAGCATGCATTAAGTATGTGGGAAACATAGATATAGCATATTTATTTATTCTTACACTCAGGACAGTCACAGAGTTCAACAAAACTGTAAATAAGTAACATTTTCAAAGTTCTTTACATGAAATTTAAATAATTCTATTAGGACAATTTAATGTCCTTTCAGTTATATATTTATTTTTGATAACAGTTAAATTTGATAAAGTCCTACTTACCAATTCTCATTTTGCAATTCCTATGTATTGAATTCAAAGACTACTTGCCTAACCAAAACTACAAAAATGTTTAGTATTTTTTTCCATACAGGTATGTGCAATTTAATGTCATTTTAATGCAAACATTTGCTTGTTGCAGCACTATTTTTAGGAAAGTGACTTGCCAACACTAAATGAAGAGCATATGAGTGATTCAAGGTCTGGAGTGTACCGGTCCCTTCTTTTTACTGTCTCTTTTACCATACTTTATTACAAGCATCAAGACCAATAGGTGGCATTTTAATGCTTTGTCATGAAGCCTGTTTACCAGTTAGTTACTCTCCTATGTGATAGAGTACCATGACCAAAAGGAACTTATAGAAAGAGTCTGTTTGAGCTTATGATTCCAGAAAGATATGAGTCCACATGACTGGAAAATGCATCAGGAAGTGACAGGCAAGCTGAGAGTTCACATCATGAAGCATTATCACAAAACAGAGGGGAAAAACTGCAAGCAGGGTAAGGCTGTAAGTACCTAACCCGTCCCCCACCTCACTCCAGTGACTTAACTTCTGATGGCAAGGCAGCACCACCCAAAACTCCCACAACAGTGCTACCAAGTGCAGGAACATTTCTCATTCTGCCCAACAGACTCTCCTTGGCTAGACCACTCATTAGAGAAATTTTCTCTTATCTCCAAGATCACCAGTGACATTGTTTACAAACATCTTTCTCTGTCCAGCAAAGATCCCTCTGCTTCCAGTTTCCAGAGGTATTTTAAGTCGCTTCCTCTACATCTTGATCTGAAACCTTGCTATAGCCCTAGAAAATTGGTTAGCTTTTCATATGTCATGGTTCGTTTCCATGCACTTTCCTTAAATGCCTGTGAGCTTCTAAATCTACTTCGACAGTTTGTTTCTATTACATTTTAATGCCTGCTCCCAGAACCAAACAAATACTAGTTAACTTTGTTCATTATATTTACACAAGCATATAACAAATTTTTGAGATAATTAACTTATAAAACTGAAAGGTTAATTTTGCTCACAATTTTAGAGGTTTTAGTTGATAAGCAATTGTATATCTATATACTTTCAGGTTCATGGAGGGACAGATACATGTCATCGAACTGAATAGTTTACCTCACAGTGAAGGAATACAAAAGCGAAAAAGAAATGGTCTAGGATCTCGTAAATCCCTTTGAGGTCTCACCTCCAAGGACCTAAGAACCTCCTACCCTTCCAGTCATTAAAGTTTCGATCCCCCGTCCACAACCACCACCAAGATCTGTTGTATACCAGTAATCTATAGCCTTGTAAAACAATCGTCTTAAAAAATAGTAAGTAGAAACATGACATGTTTGTCACTGAGGTTTCTGAAGATCACATCTCAGAGGAAGCTTAAATGATTAATTTTGACTCTGTTGACATTTGGTCTCAGGTGAGTTATTGACCAAGGGTGTAGTCATCTGAAAACTTTACTAGGAATGGAGGCTCTCTTTCAAGCCTACTCATGTGGAAATTAATAAGAGACACGTGTAGGTCTTTCTGCATGTCTGATTAGTTGGTTAGCCTCATGGAATAACAGCTGAATTCTCAGAGAAGGAAATGCAATGAGACGTTTTTGATCTGGAATGCTTCCTAAAATCTATGTATTAATGACATTTGTCTCATGTTTATGATACTGTTGGAAGGTCAGAGAGCCTTCATTGGGGGCCATAGAGTGGCTTTGATCATTGACTGTATGTGTCCTTGAATCTGTGGGACGCTGATCTTTTCTTTCTTTTCTTCCCAGGCATTAGATTAACAGAGTCCTCCACCATGCACTCCAGGTTGGTGCAGCATGATGCTAAAGCAATGGGACTAAAAGTGTTAAGCTGATTATTTCAGGTGATAATTTTCCCAACAATGTATCCAGGGAGTAGCAACTTGTTTTCTGGGTGGCCCAGCTGTCCCATTAAGGAGACGATAAAGCCCTGTTCTAAAAGTTGCTGGATTTCTTGGGGAGTGTACAGGGACCAACAGAGACTGAAGATGAGAAGAAGGCAACAAAGAGTGGAACCCAAGCTGCCTATTTGGCCTATTGATCACTTTTGGCGACATAAATTGGAATCTAAATGGCTTCTTGTAGGGCCAAACTCTCAGGGACAGGTTTATTGGAGTATTATGGGCAATGAAAAGACCTCTTTCTCTCTAAATGGAGGCATGGGTATGTACCACTGGAAAGCACAGGCAAAATCAGGGTAAAAACACATTGAGACTCATTCCTGCCCCCAGCTAGAGAGCTGCAGAAAGAACAATAAGTTCTGCTTTGGGACTGATGTGGAATTACTTTGAGGAGCCTCATCTTCTGTGACTTCTGTTATTCTCACTGTCATATTCTCTGAAAACCTCCGAGCTATTACCACCATTCTGTTGCTTCCACTCTGAACCAGGCGACTCAGTTCGTGGAAAGTATGTGATTCTATAAGGCTGGTCTAGGACTTCAGGTGAGATAAATGAGTCTCTTCATTGCAATGTTGGAGAGAGGTCATGGGCTTAGAATCTGGAGGTTCTGAGCTTGGTGAGGTTGTATCGGCAGCTCTGAAGACTGACAGAGGAGTCTGGTACTTGTTGATTCTTCTATCTAAGATCTAATGGAAGGACCTGGAATTAAGTTTCAAGGAACAAGTGAATCACGTGATTCACCTACCCTATCCAAGGATTAACATTCCTGTCAATAGCTGATCAATCACAATAGCACAGCTGCTTCCCCCCTGCAAGGAAATAATCCTATGCTACCAGCTCTAATAATTTGTAGAGAGATGCACGACTTGACACTTGAGAGGTCCCAAAATTCAGGTTATTAATCAACAGTGCTATTCATTTTTGCTCATATACAAATAGAGAAAAGGGATTAGTAAGATTAGGAAGAGCTATCACTGGGGCAGAGGTCGGTCCAGTAATTACAAGAGTCTGATCAAACAGTTCTTCCTCTGCTCTTTTAGATCTCACAAAGGTGGTTAGTCAAAACTTCAGCTTCAACATCTGAGTTCTGCATTAGCCTTTATATCGTGACACTCCCGGCTGTTTCAAAGGGGATTCCCCACAGCAAGGCTCTTTTTTTTTTTTGCCTGTGGTTAACATTAGTCCAAGAAACTAGATCTTTTATTAGGAGATCTGGCTATTCTCACAAGTAACTTTACATTCACTTGAAGGCAACCTTGGAAGAGTTAGACCAGTGGTTCCTCTGTAGAGAGTATGTCTAGGGTGCATCTTAAAAAGTCATCTACATACTTGAGAAGACTGCTGTCCAGGGGAAATTTAAGGGCTTTTAAGGCTTTGCCTATAACCTGTCCAGAAGTGTGAAAGTGATTTCAAAATTCCACAGGCAACTCATTCAAGGTAAGTTGTCAAGTGACCTGGCTAGAGGGTTACTGTCACTCAAAGGCAAATAAGGAACTGTGAATGTGTAAGTATACAGGCATGGAGGAAAAAAAGGCATCCTTAGAATCTGATACCAAGTGTGAGGAGGGGTGTAAGTATTATGAACTATGACATGGATTAGAACAACCTCTTAATTTGTGATCCTCAGGTTCTGGACCTTTCTGTAGGACCCATCTAGCTTATTTTAAAAGATATGGTGTTGCAAGAAGAGCTATGGTGTGTAATAGTGAGAACCGCATCAGCGAGAGGCTGCAAAATCTTTGTTTTCATGTGTTAAGGGTATATATGGGTCTTAGAGAAAAAGATGTCAGAGTCCTTTGGATGATTTGTGGTAGGAGTGGTTGTCAGTGAATGGTAAGGAGCTATTCCGTGCGTCCGGGGGAACCTGTTGATGATGAAGATATTTATTGCGGGAAAAGCCTTTGAGTCCGCAGGCAGCTCTAGTCATCATGAGACAGGAGACTCAGTGTTAGGACTGTCACAAGTATCATGTGGAATCTCAAGGAGTCTTAAACAGACATAAACTTTAGAATTACATCAGCATCTAAGAAGAAATTGGGGAAATTAGGACCAGAGAAGAATGAGTGAGATGACCTCTTGGCTGCTAGAGAGGTTAAAAGGAGCACCAGCCAGCTTGGTTTGATATTGTCTTCAATATCAGAGAGGACAATCGGAGACCAAAAGGTCAAACTGGTGAAGGTGATCGGGGTCAAAAATTAGCCCAGGATCCACAATGTGGTTAACTTTGCCACTTTGTTACATGAAGAATTATCTGAGTTCAACCATGGTGGTAGAGAATGTGGAAGTTGATACAGTCTTAGTGTCCTAACAGTCTACAAGGGGATGGGAACCGCCTTCCTTGTTGGGGTCCTTATGACATAGAAAGTCAAGGGAATTTATTCTTTATCAGGCTTTACCTGAGCTTGGGGTCATCGGATGAAGCTGACCTCCTGTCATAAAGAAGGGAAGGACAGTTTTGCTTTAGTGTGTGCCCACTTGCAAATTACACACGGCTCTTACGGATGTCTGTGAGGTCTGGCGGTCTTCCCTGCTCTTCCGTGCTCCTGTGGCTCCTGTTGAAGTTCCTTTCTGGTCATCTTTTCTGTAAGGTTTGCTAATTCCCTTAAACTGCACTGACTGACCAGTAGATGGAGCTCTAGGATTTCCAGAGATAGGCAGGGAGGCTTCAAAAACTTCTATTAATTGCAGGTGCAGCTTGTCTGTTTCTTCCTCCAGCTCACAAGGTCTCCTCCTTGTTATTAAAGACAGGGAAAGTTCTGTTTAATAAAATAGAGAAGTAAATCTGGGGCTCCTTGCTCAGTTTCTTTTTTAAATATATAGATTTTTCTCATGTCTGAAGAGGTTTTCTTATAAAATATACATCAGCATCTGTGAGCACCGATTAGTGTACTCGCACGTGGTTTTAGCTCCTCTAGAGTGTAAAATCTGGAAGACTTTTAGACACTTTCTGCACTTTTCCTTAAATTATAGTTAATGGGTTTGCTACATCCTCTTTTTATTCCCTGAAGTTAATATAGTAGTACTAGGTGTGTCCCCACACCATACCTCAAGTCCTACAACAGTGTCTGATATGTTCAGGGCAACTCTGTGTCAGGCCCACCCTAAGACATAACAAAGCTATATTTGGATTATGAGTGTGACCCTCATCTATTAAGACATCTATTAAAAAAACAGACACAGAGTTTTTTCCTGGGAATTTTTTGATGAAAGTATGAAAGTGAGAGATTTTGGCCAATGCCTTTAGTTTGGTTGTATATTGGACAGTTGAGATGTGGGGAAAGAAGCAGTCCCCAGGGGTTGCCCCAAATTTCTTTAGCAGTTTTTCAAATTGGAAAGATGTTTTCTGGAGAGAGAGATGCATAAATTAACTTTTCTCCGAGTTCTCTGTATGAAACTCCCAAGTCAGTTTGTGAGGGAGAAAGAACATCCAGCTAGTGAGGCGGAGTGGCTGGAAAGAATTTCACCTGAAGAGAGCTGAGAGAGAGAAGAGAAAGAAGAGGAAGGAAAGGGGAGAGCAGAGCTGTGGAGGGTATGGGAGTCTCATGGTGGGGAAGCTAGAGACTGCAACGACACTGTGCTTACAAAGCAGGGGTCATAAAAATTATCCTCTAGAATGAGTTTATAGAATGAGACAGCGTAAGCGTAAGAGAATTTATTAAGGTATGTGTAGCATTCCTGCATCTGGGTGTCCTGTGACAAAGCCATTCAGTCCTAGTCAGAAGGAATCTCACAACATATTTTTCTCAATTATGACAAAAGTGATCTAATTTCAGCACACAGACATAGCTTAATTTGCCATTTCTTAGTCTGGAAACAAGTATAAGGAAAAATACTACAGTGGAAAATAAATGGGATTTATTATTTATTTTTTGGAGACATTAAAGATCAGTCTTCAAATGGCTTTAGATAATCCACAGCAGGAGTGAACTGGAGGGGTGAGAAGATGCAAGACCCACTGTGGGTACCACAGTGTTTCCTCTGCATATGAAATTCCTATGTTGGATAGCCTATGGTCTTGTTATCTTCAACTTTCTGGAGTGTCAGCTGCAACTCAGTCTTCACTGTGATAGCTTCCCAAGGTCAATGTTGTGTGACGCTACTACTAGAGAGACATGAACATTGTCTGCTCATAGGAAACTGATGACAGGTCAAACTAAGGATACCCCAAAATTCCAGCTTGGTGAAGCAACGAGTTTTATTGGGGTAACTTAGAGGAGCGGCAAAGACTGAAAGACAGCTGCGTTCCTGCTTCAGATCTCTTTAGAACGTCATCCCGTGTCTTCACAAGCTTCCCTATAAGAAAGAATGTTTTTATCTTGGAGGAAGGTTTAATATAACTATGTCTCAAGGCCTTTGTAGAGAAGCCGGCTCTGCCATCCATTGCTTTGCCTTAGCAGCCCTTCTTGCACTTTGACCTAAGCCTCTACGATTCTCTGACTCTTTCATCATATTGTCCCACAAAGCCAGCATCATCTGGCCTGTCTAATAAGGACATTGTCAGCTTGGCTTTGATTGGCCCCCGTGACCGCTGTTTGACTTCCAGGCTGGCTCCTGAGGAAGCGGTTCTCTGGTGGCTACTTTTGATGAGGAAAGCTGTTCAGTAACATTTTCAGTTTTGGTTCTCTCCTTTGTTTAAATTTCACGAGAGGAAGTTTCCAACGGGTCTTGGCCTCAGGGGTCCTTTCCTTATGCCCCAGGGAAGTGCAGGACTTTTAAAAAAATATTTAAAATTTTTTATTTTATGTGTGCGGGTGTTCTGTTTGCTTGTCAGTATATGCACCATCAGTGTGCATGGTGTCCACGGAGGTCAGAAGTGGGTGTTGGAACTGGAGTTACTGATAGTTATGAACCATCCTGTGGGTCCTGGGAATGAGCTCACATCCTCTGGAAAGAGCAACAGATGCTTTTAATGGCTGAGCCGTCTCTCCAGCTTTTGAGGATGATTTTCTTTAACAGTGCTGATGTCTTCCACAGTTACAGCTTTGTCTTTTAGGATCTACTTATCTATAGTTAAACTTCCCCCTTTCCTATTAAACAGCACGGTTTCATCCCTTTTTCTCCCTTCTGGCTCTTTTTCAAGGTAAACTCAGAGAAAAGCAGTGAGCAGAAACCTGGGGTGTTTATACTGAACTCCCCATCTGGAATACATACATGTCACTGTCTTTCAATATCTCAAACTGGAAAATTTGC
This sequence comes from Ellobius talpinus, assembly GCA_001685095.1. Lineage (NCBI taxonomy): Eukaryota > Metazoa > Chordata > Mammalia > Rodentia > Cricetidae > Ellobius > Ellobius talpinus. The sequence goes on along the minus strand of LOJH01042506.1, from coordinate 1,940 downwards.
AGTGATTTTCCAGCCTGAGATAACTACTGATGGCCTGTACAGTGTTCAGACTCGGAATCCACGTACTCAGTTTCCAGCTAGTATTAATCACCACTGGCCTGTCTAATACAGCTATGTCCGTGGTATTGGGTGTTTCCTTTTTCTTTTTCTATTTTCACATTTAGCTGGGTAATTTCCCTCTTTGTCAGGCACAGTGTGGCTTTTCTTAGTGTGCCACATTATATCTTTTTATGATGGTGTAGATACATAGCATACATAGCTTACACAATAGCTATGCTTTCCGCAGTTCATGAACTGAGAACCTTGATATCTAGATTCATCTATTATGGCGTTGGAAAGCTAGGCAGACCCCTTCATTTAGGGTTTCACGAGAAGAAAAGTTTGAGGTTGTAAGTACAAACTAGAAATATGACATTAGGAAAGATGGAGCCTGCTGTCTTCACAGAGAGCTGTTGGAGTAGAGAAGTTAGAAAGTCTATGGGGAAATCTAAGGATCAGAGCAGGAATCAGAGTGTTGCATTCATAAAAGCAGTCATTCATAACATGGTATGGATCTGTAATATACTGCCAAATGCTCACATCTATGGCTGTCAGTCTAGACTAGAATTGACTCACCTTATCAGGATCTCAAATGGTTCTCTTAGAGGCAAAAGAGTGGCTGATTATTCTCCTAGAAAATGAGGAAATTAAGAATGGAGTATGGACCAGAGGCACAGCTCATACTGCAAAAATTTGTAGCTTGGGTTCTTTTCAATGAGTTCTCCTCCAATGAAGGTCAGATTCTGGACTTTGCCTTGAAAAAGAATTTCAGGCTGAGTAAGCATGAAGTTCAGACAGAGCTTCATATGATGAGATTTCACATGGATTTGGGCAGGGGAATAATAGAAAAAGACTTCCAGAGAAGGAAGCATACATATTCAATCTTGGCTTTGGATTTCTCAAGAGACAACTGTGCTCAGATGTTCTTATACTCTGCTTGATTTTGATGGCTTCTGAAGTTTCATCTTAAAGATGCAATAAGGATTTTAAGTAAAATGTATGGTAGTTCCTTAGGTACAGTGCATAGGATTACAGATGGTAAAGTTATAAAAGTCTGTGTTACAAAGGGTGGACACAGGAATGTAGATGTGGTTATAGTATAAACAAAGTTCATTGTCCTGTGTGTGGGATTCTCAGAATGCCAAAGGTTTGATTCTCAGAACACCAAACGTTTGCACATTGCAAAAGAACAGACTCAAAGATCACATAGGCTTGGGCCTTAGGCATCCTTATATGAAGGGAATACTGTCTCTATAGGTGCTGAAATTATAGGTGCCCAGCTATCAAGAGAATTGAACCAGACTTCAAGGGGGATGGTTTTTCTCTTCTCATGTCCCTTTAATTTTCCTTGTCTTTACATCCTGCCTCAGGTAGAGTACAATACAGTATTGTGAGAGATTGATATATCATTTATAAACTTTGTGGTATAATATATTGTTACAAGTGTTTTATTTTTATTGCTTATTGATATAGAGGAAAATAGCAGAGAGAACAGACAGTTTTGATCCACAGTTTAAGCATCTACTGCGGTCTACAGTGTATTTACCATAGATAGAGGTATTATTCTGCTATACACATCGTTTTGAGGATTATATTATATTTCCACCCCTGATTTTTCTTTCATGCTTCATCCTATGTGGAAAATTGGCTCCTCTACTTATCTCTTAAATCTCTCAAAACACTTTTCACTGACTATAATTCAAATTTTGCTGGCAATTTAGGAACAGTAAAAAGTCTTAGTGGAAGTGTAACCAGGATCTTGTGCTGAAGTCCTAGCAGAAGAAGAGATATTCTTTGTTTATTTATCTATTTATTTATTTATTTTTATTAAAAATTTCCACTTCCTTCCCTCCTCCCATTTCCCTCCCTCTTCCCCCTCCCCCTCCCTCTCCAGTCCTAAG
>LOJH01042505.1:0-14183 GCA_001685095.1 Ellobius talpinus | reverse complement strand
TGGTGGGAATGAAGGTAGTTAATGGGGCCGTGGTGGTGAAGGATGGAGATGGTTGGGGGTGGAAGAGGTCATGGTGATATATATATATATATATCTATATAGTACATATAGGATCTTCACATGAGCAGCAATGTTGGGGGGGTTCTTTTTCTTTTCTGAGATCATATCACCTTGCTTAATATTATGCATTCCAAGACCATATATTTTCCTGCAAATTTTGCAATTTTATTTTTCTTTAGAGCAAAATAGTATTCACATATGTATATAAGCATGTACCAGATTTTCATTATCCATTCATCTGTTGATGGGAAACTAGTTTGGTTCTGTTTCCTTTCGATAGTTATTTTAGTTGAAAAATGATCCATCTCTCTAACACAGACAGCATTGTCTTTCCTAGGATGGAGGATCATCAGGTCTCTGTTAATATACAGACCTGGAAAGAAATAGCAACATCTAAGATTGGTGGGTTGCATGTGAGTGGCGGCAGCAAATGCAGCATTCCTCTTCCGAGCATCGGTGGCATTCCACTAAGACCTAAGGATTCTTTTGTATGAGTTGAAATCCCAAAAACAATAATCAGAAATATCCAGCTCTCTCTTGGTTATATAAAGTGTCATTCAAGGGAAGGGTAAAGGATTACAGAGGAAGGACTCAAAGAAAAGAGAAAAACGTCTTAAGAAAGAAAACACTCTACCTGGCCCCAGCTCTAAAAAGAAGTAGGATCAAGAGGAAGTTAGTTAATTTGGTAAGTTACACAGTTAATGATGCCGCGGGCGGTTTCTATTCTAGCTGAAGATGTCGGATGCTGGCATCCAGCCGTTTTGGAGGAACTCCACTGATGACTTGTGCCTTGTTACCACTCCATAAACAATGCCAAGTGCTGAAGCTAGACATCGTGCTGCTGAACTATAGAGGTAGGAGAGGCCTTTTTTTAGAATGGAACCTTTGGAGCACAGCCCACCTTGAGGAGGGGTGTGTAAGGAGGGTTGATGCTGTGATAGGTTTCTTCACGTCCTCCTCCCTGACCAGCCTGCTGTTTTTATCCTGGGCTTTTAGTCCAACTTCTTAAGCTATTGGAGGGGAGAGTGGGAAGGAGATATAATGACAATGTCACCTTGACGCTTTGTTAGTAGGAGGTCAGAAACTGTGCTATACACGTATTTCATTTCATTCTCCAAAGAGCGCAGAATCATTATAATCTCCACTTCAGAAGCAGGGTGCAAAAGCCAAGGGTTAGATTAACAAATAATGTGTCTAAGGTATATATACTTAATGTGTGCAGTCTGTATGAAAGCATCCTAGTCTCTCTGGCTGCAAAATCGTTATGTGGATCAGCCTCTGGAGGTTCATTCCAGCATCCTGGCCTTCCAGACTCATTCCCTCGGGCCATGGGGACCCAACATTCATTACCATGCCACTTTGGTGTCAGGTTCTAAGCTCTTGCAACCACCAAGGAAGGAGAGGGATGGAAACAGACTCCCTTGAATCTCAATTGCTCAGACAAAGGAGCAGCCCCAGCAGACAGGAGGCTTGACAGCCTATCTGCATGGGGACACAATTGTTCCTGACAGGTTTATCAGCAGCTGGGTGCTTGCAATGAGATGTAAAACACGGAGTTCTGTTTCTAGGGGAAAAGCGGCTGCAAAAAGGATGTTAGATACTTTATCTGAAAGCCCTGGAGGGGGATTTCTGGGAGACATCCCTCTAGGCCAATCTTATTCTCATGCTCTCCTCTCCTTACCTACACTTTTAACCTGCCATTGCTGTCAACACTCTTCAGAGACCTGTTACTTCCAGGCTGCTAGGAAATACATAGATAGTCCTTTGTCATAAGCCTTCACAACGGGTAGACAGGAAATTCGGGCAGGAGATGTACATGTCGGAAAACACAAGCTGCTCTGATTGCTGAGATTCAGCTTACAGATCTGAGAGGTGGGGTACAGGACTGGGGAGGATTCATAGTCCATGCAGATGCTGAACTCAGAGGGAAGAACAATTCTTTTCCAGATCAAATGCAGAATCAAAGGGCACTAGACCTAAGAAAGCCCCCGGAGGTGAAATCAACCCACCAGTTTACACTGGGTTTTACAGCTTGAGTGACTCTGACCCAGAGTCACTCACCTCCAAGTGTGGATGCAGCTGTCATCCTCCTGTACCCTCTTACAGAATGCCCAGCCACTGCTTAATTGCCAGTTTTCATCATGAACTTAGCCTTCTTTTGATCAGAAATCAGGGATCTTTTCTCTCTGGTTTCTCATTTCTCTAAGTTGAGGACAAATATGAAGTGAGGATTTAATAAGAAAGATGCCAACAAACTTCTAAACTAGGTCTCTTTTCCTTATATCCCCGTTATTCTGAGTGACTTATCTTCCATAGAGATGTAGATGCCAAAGGGTGAAAGATGGACTTGAGGGTGTAGTATATACTTCACTGGATACTAGTGAACAAAAGAGCCTCCAAAGGCTGGACACTCTAGTGCAAATGGACTTTCTTATTGGTATCTGTACTCTCCCCATCCTCTGGGGTTTGGAGAGTGTAATATAGGGACAAGATGATGTCCCCTTGGAGGGGCCATGGGAAGGGAGTGTTAGGGCATCCCACCACCTCTGCCCCATACTAAAATATGTACAACTCACTTCATCTAGTAGAAAGAGGTCAAATGGATCAGGATTCTGAACTGCTGGATAAAGGCTGAGGAGGAAGCCCAGTAGATATTGTCAGAGTCACTGAGCAGAAAAGACATTGGAAGATGAGAGGAAGGCTGGTACCTGCTATGCACTGACTGCTGTCCAAGTATTTGCACAAATTACCTGATTGGATGCTACCAACCAATAGACAATATGTCCACCATGTGGATAAGGAGACCAAAGTAAGTAGTCTGCCTACCACCCCACAGCTGCTGTGTACTTACGTCTCAGTTAGCCTTGGGCAATCTGGTGCCATTGTCTCAGCATTTCCCACCAATCTGTCCCAGAAACTGAAAGCCACTGTCCACACTTGTAGTTTTCATGGCTTCCCCAATTCAACTTTCCACTCCCACTGGCTTTATTTGTCCCTTTTTCACTGTTTCAAGCCTGCCATCTACAAAGGGGATTGCAGAGGTGTATACCTTCTAGCATCTTTGTTACAACAATCAGCAAGACATTATCCAAAACTTCTCAAAAAGAGGCTTTGCTTGCTTGAGTACACAGAGAAGACATTAGCATGATCACCGGCTGCCATATACTAGGTCGATGAACAAGCCCATTTTTCATGACTGTAGTGAAACACCTGAGACAGACTCCTTCTAAAGAAACAAACTCCTTGTTTGGCCTTGCAGTTTTGGAGATGCAAGGTTGCATGCTGGTGACAGCCTCCTTGACTGCAGAGTCTCAGAGTGACAGAGATCATCACATGGCATGAACCTAGGAACCACTGTGTCTGTAAATGCTGTGACCCTTTTGTGGGAGCTCCATTCTAATAACCTTTCTCTTTCTAATCACCTCCCCCAAGTCCTACCTCCAGCCACTATAGCTGAATTAAGTTTCTAACTCTTAATGCCATTAACATAAGACACTTGGGGTCTAAACACTTGCAGGAATTTAGCACCAGCCAATTTCCACCCACACTATCTTCATTGCTTTGGTTTCCCATGAAATGTCACAGGACACTGCAAGGATCAGTGACATGGAAACTGCTCCTTCAGGGGGTGGTAGTGGAGGGGGGGGACCAAAAACAAATAAGCAAACAAACCACACACTATGATGTTTTTATTCAGAACCATCCTGTGAGTTTAACGTTTAGTCTTTGCATAACACAGTCATTCTAAGAGTTTGGCTCCGTAAAATAACTTGGAGGCAGCATCTTGCCAAGGCACACAGAGGCAGAAACAACCTCATTCTGTATTGTATGGGGGTGGCGCTGAATCTCCTGCAAGAAGAAGGCAGACACAGTCTGCTGGTGGTATAACTATTCTGGTGGCATAGGCACCAAAACTTGGGATCTACAGAGTGAGTGGGTATCTTCACACACCATGGGAAACAGATGGCCTGGGGAAGAATGATTCTTTGGAAACAAGCCTGTCATAGGAAAAACCATGAGCCAATATTGGTTTCAGTGTTGGCAGGTGTGAGGCTCCCAGCCCCTTGCTTGGGTGGACTCTAGTTTAACCACTCTCTAGGAAGCAGGTATGGTGGGTCTCTGGTAAAGTGAGAACAGCTTCACTTGAATAACTTCTACCATTATCCTTGGGTCTCTCTCAAGCTTATGGAAGATTCTTACCATTGCACCAAGTAGCAGCAAGGGTAACCACAGAACTAATCGGACTGAGTCCCACAAGCCATCTTGTAAGAGGCAGCACCAGTAACTTATGTTCTTGCAGCACTCGGATTACCCCAGTGCAATGCACTACAGCATTTGTTTAAAAAAACATGACATGCTGTATTTACACACACTTCAAAAAATTTCACTAATAAGCCTCACAAAATGAATTCCTATATGGGCCATTGTGGAAGTGCCACTTGGCTTGGGTGTGTTTCCTTCCTGAATAAAGTATTTTGAATGCCCTCTAGTCTTGGAAAACGCCATACTGAGCCATACCCCACCCCTACACAAAAGCCTGACTCTTTCCAATCTGAATTATTGTCCTTCAGAAGCCAAGAGCCTCTTTTGAATTTACAGTTGCTATTTTCTCAATTTCTTAAATACATATATGTGGATTTCCTTTTTATACTTTTTCAGTGTGAAATAATTTCACTGAGGAAGTGGATTTTGCTGAGGGGATATGGCTTCTGTGATTTAGAAAATGATTGTTAGCTTAAACTGCCTGGGAAGATCAACTATTATTTGTAATTAACCCATAGGCACCGAAGAAGAATAAATCAGTTTGTGCAGGTGTGAATTTCATGGTCCCTCCTTTGACTATTTTTACTCCTTCAAGGGAGACACACAGTGCCCAGAGAAGTATCAACAAAGGGATGCTAAAAGAGCAGAAACTAAAGCTAAGCTCTTTATTTGTGTTTTCTTAAAATTTGGTAGATTTGTTATAATGTAAGACATAAACTTCACATACTTAATATGCATAATTTGATACATTTTAATCTAGCTATAAAGCCATAAAAACATCAACACACTGAAAATAGTGGGCATCCATCTAACCCTGTTTCTTGGGTCCCTGTGTGAGCACTCCTTTGCCCCCTTCCTCACATACCGGGCAAACTATATTCCTATTATACTTTGCCTTGATCGTGTATTTAATTTAAATGGAATTACATGGCTCATAGTTTTGTCTGCTGATTCCCTGGCATAATTCTTTGGAGATCTCCATGTAGCCCAGTATCAACGGCTCATTCTTTTTCATACTCTGCTGTATGAATCTGTTTGTTCATTTGTTTGTCAGCAGACAGACATTGATGCTGCTTCAGTTCTTGACTGCTACCAGGAATTGTGTATATGAATGTTAATGTATAATCTTTACATAAATACATGCTTTCATTTCTCTTGAATAAAAGCCTAGGAATGGAATGGCTAGATCACAGGGTATGCATGATTTTCTTAAGAAACCTGTAAGCTTCATTGTACTACTTTATATCCCCGGTCAGCACCAAGAGTTCTATTCACCCTTTAGCCTTGCCAGTGCTCAAGATCATAAACCTTTGTTCTTAATAGCAATTACAGCAAATGAAGTGTTATATCATAGTGGCATTAATTTATATTTTTCTGTTTACTGATGATGTGGGACGTATTTTTAATGTGTTAACGTAGCTATTCTCAGGAGAAGTATCCATTCAAATCATGTGTCCATTTTTCCACTGTTTATTTTCTTTTTATTTGAGAGTCCTTAAATCATCTGTAGACAAATCCTGAACTGAGACCAGAAGAATCATGATCTGAAAGTGGTCGGGATAAGGGGTGGGGAATGGAGAATCCAGAGCTGGAAGGGCATAATCGGAATAATATTTTAGAAAAATGCCAGCATGAAAAGAATATGTGGAATTAATACATGGAAAGAGTAGAAGACTACAAAATGGAGATATGATTTTAGAAATATGGTATTGACCTGCAGCACACTGAAATGACTGTCCCTTGATAAAGAAAGAGGAGCTCTACTAAGATACTATAGGAACTACAACCAATAGAGGGAAGACCAGAGAGTTACTCACATGCAGGGCAACATGGTTGGACATCTAGTCAGCAGAATATATGGCTTATAAGTTCATTTCCTTATTTAGAGTTATGTTCATATTGATTGATCACAATTAGATTAAATTGTAAGAGAGGACAGAGTTCTCCAGAGAAACAGACCCAATAAGAAGGAGGGTGATGGGTGGGTACAAGGACAGATGAACAAATGGATACATAAATGAGCCAATAGTAGATAGACAGATTCAAAGATAATATATTAGAGTGTTGCACAATTAATAAAAACTAGGGGTCAGAAATTGGGGTTCAACCTGAAGATCCGAATAGCAAATCAGCTAGCCACTGGCTCTTACCTCAACTTCAGTCCAAAAAGAGTGATCCTGCCTCCAGGAATCTCAGAAGGAGACAATGTGTTGAGGGTTGCCTCCTCCCGTTTTATGAAATCCTTTCTAAGGCTGGGATTAAAGGAATGCACTGCCCATTTCTATGGCAACTAGTGTGGCTTCTGGGATTAAAGGTGTGTGTCATTATGGCTACTTGGATTAAAGGTACCTGTTACCATAATCTGGTCTGTAAGGCTAATCAGTGGGACTGTTTTATTCTCAGATCTTCAGGCAGGCTTTATTTATTAAAATACAATTGAAATGCCACTCCATTAGAGGACTGGCTCAAACAGCTGTGAAAGGTAGAAATCCCACAATGTGTTCTCTGCAAGCTAGAGAGCCAGGAAACCTGCTGTGATTTAGCCTGAGTGCAAGAGTCTAAGGAAGCCTGAGTGGGACATTATGCCAGGAGTACTGGCATAAGTCTGGGAAACAAAATTTAGAGCTTCCAAGTTCCAAGTCAGGAGAAGATGGATGTCCCAGTTCTAAACTCACCCTTCCTACTCTTTGGGGTACTGTCTGGGGCCTTAATAGACTGGAGACGGCTGGCCCCAACTGACAAGGGCAGAGCGTCACTCAGTCTACTGTTTCCAGTGCTAATCTGTTCTGGAAACACCCATGAAGACACATCCAGCTATCTGGACACGGTTTAGCCCAGTATGGCTATAAAACACCCCACCACACTGCTTAACTGAAGAGCTGTTTCTCAGGCTCTGTTCTCAGCCTTTATATACATGTTGCTTTCTTTAATCTCCAGGACAATCCACAGAGAAAAGGGTTGGTTCTAAGATGTTGATCTTATAAATGAGAAAAGTAGGAGTCAGAAAAATTAAGTGGCTCTCTCAGAGTTCCAGCACTGGAAGTTGCAGGGCTGAGATTCTTGACCTAAGCACACACTTCTTTATGGAAATCTTCCCTATCTGCCTGAAATTGGCTAGAGTAAGATGACCTGCAGCATAGGGGGAAGGCCAACTGATCTCTTCCATGACAAACTGCAAGCTCTTGACCTCGTTAACCTCTGTCCCCAAAGGCACCATCAGGAGGATGGTGACCATCTGCTGCCCATACTCACCTGAAACACAACGAGAAAAATTGGCTTACAGTAGAGCCATAAGGAAGCAAACTCATGCATTATTAATAAGACAAGTCTCTGCAAAAAGGGTAGTGGGGCACTGGGACAAATTTCTAATAAAATATCTAATATTTATGGAATTTTCCTTCTGAGTACATAGAATATTTCATTGTATTCTTGGGATAACCTTATAGGGTAGGTATTGTCCTTGTGCCCAATTTGCAAATGAGTTTCCAAGTCCTGGAAGATAATAAAACTCTCCCAAGGTCACACAGCCTGTGAGTGACAGCAGTAGAATTTAATGTGTACCTAACTGCAGCTGTGTGGCCCTTCCTGCCTCTGGGCAGGCCCTGGTTTTCCTAAGGCAGGGCAGCTACATGTCCATGCCATCGAGAGGGAAAAGGTAATCTAGAAAAAGATTCTTCTTAGACCCTAACTCCCTTACCACAGCAAAGATGGCTCTGAAACCAACCCACCATTCTGAGAAGGTCAGCCTCTATCACCAGTGACAGCCCCAGCACAGAATCTGAAGGCGGTACAGATGGTACTTTCCACAGAAGAGAACGGCGGCCAAGGGCATCTTCTCCCTGGAGCTGGTGATGGCATCCTCCTGATCTCACAGTTCAGAAGGCATGTTACAAGTGACAAGGCCATCCCCTTCCTGGGCCCTGTCTGTCTCTTGATTCCTTCACAACATTTTCTCTCCCTGTGCCCTGCTATGCTACACCAGATACTTCAGGCTCTGGCAACTCCGGTACCTTCCAGAGTCAATACTTTCCAATTCCTCTCAGCCTTCCCTGGATGGCATGGCTTCACCTTGGTCAGCCTTGGTTCAGAGGAGTCCCTCCCTCAGCAGAGGAGACCCTCAGCACACTCAACATTCTGCCATGCTTTGACCCTTGCCCTTCTTTCTGGCCTTCGTCCCTTTGGCTAGCACTTCTGTCTTGCCTTCTGTTCCTAGCAGAGATTGAGCATGAACTATTCGGTTCTGCCTGGGTCAGGCACAGGACACATTTGGGAATCATCCCAATACAGCCCCACTTTCCCGGAAGCTTATTGTTCAGTTATGGGGGCAGGCACTTAATGAATAATTAATTACAAATGAAACAGTGTTCCAAAGCTATACGGGGGGTGTTCTGGGAGGGGGGAAGACTATATGATGAGATGCTGACAGGGGTCACAGAGGCTTTGCTCAGCAAAAAAGTTACCTGCAAGTTGAAGCCTGCACAAGTTAAGTTCAATAGCAGAAGGAGAGGGAGGGAGAGAACACGGCAGGACCTTTTTTCACAAAGCCTGCGAGGAACCCTGTACATAGGTGAATTCATGGTCTAGAGCAGATCAGCATGTCTGCAGAGCACTGGCGATGGGTGGCAGCTAAGCGGCAAGAGTACATCTGAAGATGTAAGAGCATCTCTGTAATAGAAGTTCAAGGTCGGAGTCATGGTTTTCAGATGTGGATTTGCACATTGGAAAACAGACATGGCAGCGGCAGCAGCAGAGGAAGAGGAAGAACTGGATGATGCAGAAGGATAGTTCAGGAAGGTTCTGTGGTAATCCAGAAGAAGATAAGTGAAGATGTCCCTGGTGATCAAAGACCATAGCTCAGGCTAGAGGGGAAAAAAGAGATTGTCAAGTGATAGACACAGAACTGGGCAACTGATTGGACTCAGGAGAGGAAGAGAGAAGGGAGTATCAAGTTTAATTCCCAGGTTTCTTGCAGGAGCTGTTTGTCCTCCTCCACGTTTTCCCAATATGTTGTCCCATCTCTTCCTAGCTTATCAGAGAATCAGAGCGCAGGCAACCCAGAGGACAGAACACTGCAGCGTTTCTGCTATTTCTGCACCATGAAACCTGGAAATAAAAATCCCTCTGCTTCTTATGTAAGAAGTGGTAAATGTCACAAGGTAGGTTTGCTCCAGCTCCAGCGTTTCCAATTTGTTTCTGGCTAAGCCTTGACACCTGGGCTTACTGTAACACACTGCTGGCATGGGAGGAACTTCTCTTCCTGCTAACTGACTGGACTTTGCCCTGAGGAGACCAGTCCTTGTGTGGGGGCTTCCCAGAAAAATAAACTTGCAGACTTTATCTTGGAGTTTAGAAAGGAAAATAAATTTGTACTGGCTTCTTGTTAAATATCTCTTTCCTCTTATTTTTTCCCTAAATTGAGCTACAGCCCACACGCCATATAGTCTCCCTTTTAAAACATACAACGTAATAGTTTTTAGGGCAACTACAGAGTAGCTCAACTATCACCAACCAATTTCAGGGCATTTATCATTCCTGAAACGACACCAGCACTCGTTAAGTTACTTGCTAGGTGCACCCAATTCCTCCCTTCTCCAACTATGGGAATTAACTAAAGCTTCCTGGCCCTTCTGGATATTGTAAATAAATGAGCTATAGATTATGCAGTCTTTTGTACCTGGTCTCTTTTACTTACCCTAATTCTTCCCAAGCTTGTCTCTCTTGCTACATGCATCAGGGCATCATTTGTTTTGATGACTAGATAATACTCCATGAAGTTGATATGTTGTCTTTACTTATGCATCAGTTGCTGGCGATCTGGGCTGCTTCCACTTTGGGGCAATGGATAATGCTGCAATGAACACTCTTGCACACTTTTTGTTTGAACGTATGCTTGCATTTTGTGCAGGTCTATATCTTGGAATGGAATTTCTGGGCGTTTAGAAGTTTCTTAAAGGCAAAGATCATACCTGCTTTGATTCATCTGTCTTTGAACAAAATGTGCTAGACATGTCTTCGCTCAGAGTATAAAACAGTACTGTCTGAGAGTCTGCAGGTTCAAAGACTGAAGGAGCACACCTGCAAATACGCTTTCTTACTTATTCATATGTTAGGTTCAGCCAGAACAGAGAAGGAAGGCATGAGGGGATGCTTTCAAAAGCTAATTAGTGTGATGTGACCTGTGAGTAAATGTGAAAAGCCCCATGGAACCAAGGAGTCCTTGGGGTTGCAATGGACCAGTGTCTGGAAGGTTCCATTGAGCTCAGCCCTGTGAAGACTTGCAGACTCAGTGTCCTGATGAAATGCGTGTTCTTCAACCTCCCCCAGCCTGTGCAGGTCAGAGAAGAGGTCTGGAGACAGCTGATCTGGTTATATAGTTATTGCAGAGTTCTGACGGTCACCACATACATTCTGAGAACATTTAGCACACTGCAGATCGGCAGATCAGCAGTGGCCATGAGTGTGTCAGGCCACCAGAGAGTCACCTGCGCTCCGAAGGGAACAAAGGAGGGAACACCAAAAAGTCAGGTCGGAGACAGAGCTCCACATGAACAAGACAACCTACCCTCTCCTCTCCGACAAGTGAGAGATTTCAGAGGCCCAGAAAAGACCCCAGACCACTGTGTCATTAAAATAAAGTAGAACAGAAAGAAGATGATGAAAATGCCTGAACAGTGAGTGGCCTGTGACTTAGTTAAGGTGATTATTTTGATTGTCCTTGTGGTATGCTTGAGCATGCTTTGGGTATATACCCAAAAGTGGTATTGCTGGGTCTTGAGGAAGGTTGTTTCCTAATTTTCTGAAAAATAGCCATACTGAAATCCAAAGCTTGCACTCCTACCAGCAATGCAGGAGTGTTTCCTTTACCCCACATCCTCTCCAGCATAAGTTGTCATCAGTGTTTATGATCTTGGCCAGTGCTAATCAAAACAACTCTGAGATTCCATCTTACACCTGTAAGAATCACCCCAACATCTGACTCCTAAATCTTTGTTGGTATAGAACTATAGAAACTTAGTTTAAAAACTACATTGTCAGCAATGGCTGAGCTGGTGTGCTGCTGATGGGACCAGAAGTATGGCCAGGCTGAAGCCCGAGCATCAGGGTGGTGACTGCACAGCCATGGGACTGCAGATGGTAGTTAAAATATCTGTAGATTCAGCTGCAGTCACTAAACTGATGGAGAAGCAACATAAGAGTGCCTTTAACAGGGTCTTTTTCACCAGCCACTGGGCCCCAAATTCCTCCCCACTGTTGCCATCACAGACCCACCATCTTGTCCCCACTCATGCATTGTGCTAGTTACTTTCTCAGTGCTGTGGTAAAGTACCTTGATAAGGGTAACCAAGGACAAAGGGTTGACTTGTAGTTACTTCTGATACAGTCTAGTACAGCAGAGACGTGACAACGGACAACAAAGGTACAGTGGTGGCAAGTGTCCACTCTGTTTCATTGCTCAAGAAACAGAGAAAAGGAATGGGGCTGTAGTTTAAAGCCCCCATATCCACCCCAATGACTCACTTCCTCCAGCAGGGTTCCACCAACTTCCACAGAGTGCCACCTTCTGGGGACTGAGTGTTCAAACACCAGAGCCTAAGGGGATTTCACATTCAAACTCCAAGAATCCTTGATTAGCAGAAAGTCCTTAGAATTCATTTTCACCAAATCCCTGATTCTTATAGCTTGTAACAACAACGACAAAATTCCAGATATCTTAAAAAAAATAGTGGCAAGCATACACCAGCACTCTGAACAAGCAGATATGTAGACAGCAATGGCAAATAGGGCATCCTTCAGTGCTGATTTACCACTCAAAATTTCCATCTTAGACTTCTTCATCTCTGATTGCTGACACATTCAGTAAAACCAACTTTGAAATTATGTGTGCCTTTTATAAGACTATATAAAATATCAGACACTGGTGTGATTATTAAGATTTTTAACAATAATAACATTTATTTGTCTAATAATTATTTACTTAATTATAATGATTCAATAATTATTTCAGTTTTCTGTTTATATTTCTGTTTCTTTCTACATCCTTTCATTTTCCAGCTTCCAGTAATGTGTATTCAAGCCATGTTTCTGTGAAGAGAATATTACCAATCTGATATTTTAGTATTCTACTTGAAATATTTAGTCCATTTCTCCTGAATGTAATTACTAAAAGGTATGAATTTCTTTCTTCTACTAGATTATTGTTCATTTATATTTGATTGACCTATTTCATGTTATTTTTCTCTCACTTCTTGCCCTTTTCCTTATGATTAATCAGATTTTATAATTTTACTTTTCCCCTCTGTTATCATCTAAGTCAGACTTTTTGGGAAGTAATTTCAGACATTTTTTATCTAATAATTTTCTAATATAGATTGTTAGCTTTACCACTGACTTTCAATTCCAAAGCCCTAGAATATTTTAAATTGCTTATCTCCCTTTCAAAACTTTGTGTTTTTAACGAGCATACACTTTGATTCTGTATCATCTTTACACACCACAAAATTCATAAAGAACTATTCCTCCCCTGCAAACGGGTAATAAACATTATTATGTGCTCGCTTACTAACATTTTCATTGTGTCTTTTCTCTTTGTTTTGTTTTTCTTCTTCTCCTTTCTTTTCTTTTCTTGAGTTTCTGGAGATTGAAGTCAGGAGCTTGAACACACACCAGAGGAGCTCTCAAACCCAGTATGTACCCGGCCCATAACACTTTCTGTTGTTATTCATTTATTACTCTATTTACTTGCTTTAATCTGAAGTTATTTCCCTCCTAAATGAAGAAATGCTTTTAATAATTATTTCAAGAGGCATAACTGCCAAAATACAAGCTAAGCAAGTCCAACAATAGACATGCTAACATGGATGGGGAGAAAGCAGCCCAAGGGGTCTCAGTCCTACACAAAGGACTACAGGTAGCTAAGGAATTTTGTGAACAGGGAGAAAAGTCTTCCCCAGGAAAAGTATAGCAATTGGTTATCCAATACCAATGGGCAACCCTGAGAATATATGTACAAGTTACATCATACAGACTGCTCAGGTTATACTTGTGCATCTACAAGTCTGTGAGAGTGTGTGTGTGTGTGCGTAAAACAGCAATTAGAGGACATGACTTTGAAAAAGAGCAAGGAGGGTATATAGAAGGGTTTGAAGAGAGAAAAAAGAAGGGGGAACAATGTAACTATATTATAATCTCTAAAAAGTAAATATATATATATTTTAATTAAAATAAAACCAGACACCATGTCCTGATAGCTAGATTTCTCAGTAAGTAAAATTGTTGTTCATTGTCTCTGCCTCCCATTGTTTCTGCTGAGAAGTCAGCTGTTTGATCACTCAAGGCTCCCTGACAAGTTATGTGGATTTTTCCTTCAGTTTGTATTTTTCACTTTATGTATGGATTTTTGTAGTTTTGTGATGATGAACCTCAGTTTTGCTACATTTCTCCCTCTTGGGGCTTACAGAAATTGTTGATTTGCAGTTTTTTGTCTTTCGTCATTTTGCAGGAATCACTATATCTTCAATTACTTTTCCCCCTAGGCAATTTGTATTCCATTCTACTTCTGGGCCTATAATTACAGTATTTTAGATTTTGTTTTTTACTCTGTCCAATAAATTCCTTAGCCTTTTTATGATTTCAGTTTTTTTAATTTGTGCCTTAGTTTGGATATTTTCTACTGATCTACATTCTCTTCTGTTATGTCAATTATATTGTTAAATCAATAGGGTTTTCAAGTTGGACAGCACACCTTTAATCCTAGCACTCAGGGAGGCAAAGGCAGGTGGACCTATGTGAGTTTGAGTCCACCCTGTTCTACAGAGTGAGTTCCAGGACAGCCAGAGCTATACAGAGAAACCCTGTCTCAA
>LOJH01042504.1:730-14913 GCA_001685095.1 Ellobius talpinus | reverse complement strand
CTTAAGTGTCTTTCAGCCATTTAAGATTCCTCTGTTGAGAGTTCTCTGTTTAGGGCTGTACTATATTTTTTAATTGAATTATTGTTCTTTTGATGACCTATTTTTTGAGTTCTTTGTGTATTTTGGAAATCAGACCTCTATCTGATGTGGGGTTAGTGAAGATCTTTTCCCATTCTGTAGGATGTAGTTTTGTCTTGTTGACTGTAGCCTTTGCTAAGAAGTATTTTAATATTTATGTGTATGTATTATAATATAGCAAACTATGCTTGTGACTTAAGGGATAGACCCATCAAGTGGGTTTTTGAAAATATACTTTGCATTGTCTGGAAATGAAAGAAGAGAGGGTTTAAATATTTACTTTTTGGGTGAGTAGCAAGGTGAAAGTTAAAGAAATAATACTGTGGGGTCCATAATTGTTCATAGTATAAATTTAGCATATTTATTTATATGTTATATTTATAATAATATTATATAGTTATAATTATATTATAAATTATAAGCATTTCTCTGACCCAGTGATATCTTCATACTATCAGAAAATCTCTCTGAGATGATGACAATAGACTAATAAATATGTTTATATCTCTTTTATCTCTCTGTAATATGCTTATCATATGATTTAATTTGGATGGTGTTTTACAAATAAATCATCTATTACTATAGAACATTAATTCTACTGAATGCTGGCTTATTTCCCCACTCTGAGAATCACCAGTTATTTTAGGTTTTTAAACAAAAGTGAGGCAAGTAATATATTTTTGTTTAATTAATTTTAATTAATCAATGAAAAATATCAGGTATTAAGGTTATTTGGAGGCTAAACTTTATAGAAAGTCCTATTTAGGGCTGGTGAAAATTTCATGGGCATGTACAATCTTTCCTTTCTTTTCAAATAGAGTTTATAGACTGAAAGAGACTTTGCTACTATCAACTCCTAGCATTGTCATTGCTAGAAGTTATTATTGCAAGATAAGCTTCTTGCTGTCTTTCCTGCAGAAAAGACTCTCCTATGTTTTTCCAAGAAACAACAGATAAAATTTTCCAAAACACTGAAATACACTACTGCAGAGAGTGTCCGTTTCAATAAGCCAAATTTGCTCTTCACCCTAAGAATTACAAAGATTAGAGGCTTAGCAAATAAAGGGAAATTTTGTGGTCCCTAGAGGCTACAACAGGAT
The DNA here is from genome assembly GCA_001685095.1 of Ellobius talpinus. Taxonomy (NCBI): domain Eukaryota; kingdom Metazoa; phylum Chordata; class Mammalia; order Rodentia; family Cricetidae; genus Ellobius; species Ellobius talpinus. The sequence goes on along the minus strand of LOJH01042504.1, from coordinate 13,735 downwards.
TCAGATGTGTTAACAATGCAGGTCAATGAGGAGGATGGCACTGAGAATTGGTATCTTAATTGCTCATTGTCTTCTTAAATTCTACTCAAGTCACCAAAATTCACCTATGGTTGAGCACTAACAGATCAACTTCTACTTTCTCAAACCCTGTATTGAAACCTTTAAATGACTAGTATGCTTCCTTGTAAATTAGAACTCAGAAGTAATCCTCTTTCCTCCCTCTATCTCTTCTTCTCTTCATTTCCCCTTTTGAGTACATGTTTGGTGTGAGAGTGCACAGGCTAGAAATTAATGCCAGGTATTTTCCATCTTATTTTTTGGAACAGAGTCTTTCACTGGTCTGGATCTCATATTTTGACTAGGCTGATTAGGCTGGCTAGTCAGTGAGATTCTGTGCTCCTCCTTCTACTCACTAGCACTGAGATTACAGTAGTCAGTGATTGGGCCAGGCTTTTTAACCTGTGTGATATAGATCTGAACTCAGGTCTCATGCTTGTGCAATAAGCACTTGACCTCAAAGCCATCTTGTCAGTCCCATTCTTTGTTTTAACTTCTTGAACTTGAAGTTAGGTTGGAGATAATTTTATTTACATTTTCTTTTGAAGAAACCAAGATGCAGATAGGTATAGGGTAGCAGGAATGAGATCTAACACGTAGCTGCTTCTCATAAAGGTTCTCAGGTCCACTTGTACTGATATTTATATTTCTAAGAATATACTTATGACAAAGAGAGTATAAATTAGCCCTGAATACCTTATCACATACGAGCAGGCATTATATGTTTAAGGTATGCTAGATACTCTGTAGGAAGTCAGGGTAAATAAGACTAAGGTTATTTCCTCAAATGATTTACATTTTCCTAAAGAACATAAAAAATCTTGTGAGTGACAATCACCAAGAGTTTAAAAATGAATTCAAAGAAGAAAAAGTTTCACTCTCCTGTTTTTTTAAATCCAATGAATAAATAAATAAAAAATAATTAAATAAATAAATAAGTAAAATTCAATAACTCTCTGAAGCAGATCTAGGTAACTTCTGGCTGGACTAATAAAGATGGCTCTGTGATAATTATACTGATAGTAATAATATCAGCTGCCATTTTATTTCATGACTTGTACTAGAAGCTAATGCAGTGTCTTTATTTTATTCATCTCATTTTGTTTTCCTAACAATTATTTGGAAGTACTAATATTTACATATTTTAAGAAAGTGTAAGAAGCTGTGTGAGTTTTAGAAACTAAGTAAAACTATCCTAAGGCAATTTTTCTCTGACCTCAATACCTAGGATGTTTTCACTGCCAGCAAGTCGTTTTTTGGAAAGAGCAAAATTTCAGACTTGGAAGAGGTGGAAAGGGACAGTGATGCAACATCTGTATTTCCCAGAATATGCAGGCTTACCTGTGAACTACGGAAAGCCATTGCAGTATAACTTCCCTTCTTTCAGAAGAAGGATGAGAACAGCTACATCACTTTATGATTTCAGTATACTTTCTACAAATACAGATTCTCCACCTCAGGATTGGGGATGAAAAGCATACAAAATACTGAATATTCGCTGCTTGAAATTTTCTTATTAAAAGAAACTTAGGATTTCTCCCACATATAATTTCATAAAAAGAAATTCTTTGTATAAAATGGAGGGTTTATTATATGCAAATTATTTTATTTAAATAAGTAGAATAAAAACTAATTTTGGATAATAATAAACATTTTTAAAATAATAAAATAGGTAATTGACACAGAACATAAAAACACCTATTTTTCTTTTATAAAATGGGTAATTTTCCCATATTTGATTTTGAACATTTGTATTTAAGAGGTTTTTGTTTAAGAAAAATATAAAATGTAATTATTGTATTTTAAGCCTACATATACTAATGTGCTAAAAGAAAATTTAAAATACTAATTTTAAGTACTGCTTTTTATATTTTGTTTCCTTCAGAATTTGAGGCATATCTCCCTAAGAACTATGGCTATGAAAACTTTTGGAACACAGAGCTAGAAACTTATATAAAGCTTGATGCTTTGAGGAAGTCAGGTTGCTTGAAGACAAGGACTTGAAGGAAACATGACTGAGGAGGTGGGAAGTGTGTGAGCAAGTCAAAATTATGCCAGTAGAGACCCAAAATTATGTCATTAAAGAACAATATTTGTTACTTGGTAAATTCAAGAGATACATTCATTTTTGAAAGTCTAGAGAAATCAGAACATCAGATGATACCTCATACAGTTCATTCAGCAAAGCAGAACAAAAAACAGTGGCTCTTCTATTTCTGCAGTTAAAACTCAAAGCAGGTTTGAGGGTATCTCTAAAGTTGTGAGTTTCCACTTCAAAATGCTAAAAGGTTATCAATCTTGGAGAAATTTTGTAACCTACAGCTAGAAATGTGTATGGTAGTGGTGGGTAGCTATATATATATCCGTTGGTAGAGTTCTTGCCCAGCATGCAGAAGTCCTGCAGGAGGATCAGATGTTTAAGTTCATCATCAGCTACACAATGAATTTGAAGCCAGTAGGGATATTTAAGATCCTGTTTCTAGATAGATGATAGATAGATAGATAGATGATAGATAGATGGTAGATAGATAGACACATAGATAAAATGCAAATAGAACTACTGTGTTTTTCAGAACACTGAACAATTCTACTTTCCTTTTAATAGCTTTAGGCAGGAACTTGGGGTCCTTTGAAGAGGAAAATTAAGAGAAGCTGCTTATTTTCTTTGTATATTAGCAAAGAAATTTCTTCCTATAATTTTTTTTCTTACTAAAAGATGCCTGGAGCTTTCCTTTTCTGATCTGTGATGAGTCCTTTAGCTGGAATCAGGCTGAATTAAGGGTACAACATTCTTATTATTTCACTTTCCAAGTTCTGTGTGTGTGTCTGTGTGTGTGTGTCTGTGTGTGCATACACATGATACTGGGCACATGGAGAGGTCAGAGAGCAACTTACAGTAGTCATTTCTCTCCTTCCTCCAAGAGAGTCCTGGAGATCAATCTCCAGGTTATCAGGTTTAATGACAATGTCTTAATCTGTTAAACCATCTCCCTGGCCTGATACTCTCAGATACAAATAATATGTGTGTGGTTAGTTTTAACTTCTAATACAAAAAGAATCCCCTGGGAAGAGAGTCTATTTTGAAGATTATTATTTATTTTATTTAAACTTATTTGTGTTTGTGTGAGTGTATGCTACATTTATGTGGCTCCTTTCAAAGAACAGAAGTCAGATCTACTGTAGCTGAAGTTATAAATAAGGTCTCTGTGAAAATCCCAACAGGGTGCTTGGAACAGAACTCTGGTCTGCTGAAAGAGTAGAAAGCATTCATAAACCAAGAGAGACTTGTCCTTTTCTGATTGCTTTGCTCTAGACTGCGGATTTGAGGTGACTTTGCTGTTTGAGTTCCTACCTTGACTTCTCTGAAATAATGGATGATGACATGGAATTTAAGAGGCAAGTAAACTGTTTCTTCCCAAGTTGCTTTCTCTCAGGGCATCTATCTGAGTAACAGAAACAAAACTAGGGCAGACATCCTCAAAATGTGCAACAACAGCATCTTGAACTTTGAATATTAATTTGAGCACTGTAATATTAAGTGGAAGAGGAGATTTTAGTGCCTCTTTAGATGGAGCTGATTATTTTTCAAGAACCTTAAGTTTCATGAATTCAGTTAATTGTACATGGAAAGAGCAAATGATATCAGACATGAAAATACAAACTACAAAGCACATGACACTCAGGTATTTTTACAGAGTCCATTGAATTATCAATCTCCTTTTCAATAGCTTAATATAGATGCTAGGTAATTTTCCAGGCCACAAGGGATTTTGTACAATATATGATTTTGAAAAGGTACTATATGTAAGGAGAGTTGTTTCTAATAATAGATGACAGTGGAAAAATGAATGTCAATGGAGATCTAAGGCAAATGTAATTTGGGTGACAAGCACTCTAATGGCATAGAGGCTTAAATATATAATTTATCATAATTTAAATATGTAAAATGCTGAGCAAACACTAGACACTTAATTCATATTGTTTCTATTTGTTTATGACTGAAAACATTACTGAAAACTATTCACAGTATTTGTTTGAAGAGGGTGCTTATCATGTGAAATAATAGGGTAATGTATAGATATAATGGCCTTTTAAAATAGTTACCCTGGTGTTGTCATCCAGAGACTGAGGAAAGGGATTGGGCATTAGAAATTACCTAGAGGAATTGTGAGTTGTAGGCTAACCTGAACTATGTAGAAAAGCCTCTTCTCAAAAATAAGAAAAAGAACCCCAAAAGATAAAATTAAAATATAGCTGGGTATTTAAGGATGTAAACTTAAGTGATTGATATAAATTGGATTTGTGCTGGATATTTGGCTCAACAGTTAAGAGCACTTGCACCTCATGCAGAGGACTCAGGTTGGAAGGCACACACATGGTACAGATACATTTTCTGGGAAAATAGTCGTACGCATTAAATAAAAATATATTATATATTCTGAATAGTTATGGCCACTACTTAAAAGCTATTCCTAACAAATTAGAGGAATTAACTCCAGTAATTTTAATTAATTGGGCTAAATAAGATAGAACGTTTCACATCAGTGTCAGGTTAGCTAGTGTTATTATTCCTATCATTAATTTCCATAAAATCTTATTTAACTGTTTAAGATGCAAGATCCTTGAAGACAAGAGGCAGTTTGAATAATTGTCACTTATGGTTATATAGTTTGCACAATAAATACTTAGTAAAGTTTAAGGGAACCAATAGGTAATCAAATGTATTTTAATTTTCATTGGTGTTCTCATCTTTGTTTTACTTTGCTTCTTAGAAGGAAAAGAATAATATCCACATGATAATTAAGAGAACAAATGTGGATATCTCATTTAAGTATGAGGCAGTATCTATTCTCCTCTATTGGTTAGATAATATTCTGTAAAGGAGCTTAAATGTTCATGAAAAATTTATGCTTTAATAAAAAGTAATTGAAATTTAAAACTGTTTTAGAACAACCATAACTCATACATAGTGCCTAGTCATTATAGTTATTGGAGAATTTATAATTACTACATTCTTATCTTTCATTCTACTATGAGTTTATTAATTTTATGTTATTTCAGCAATACATCATATTTTCATAATGAGTCAAACCAAAATATCTATGATTCTACTAAAAAGAAATAGAGAATTAATTTTAATTTACAGTTTGTAGATGTTCTATTCTACCTATGCTCACATATAATATTATAATGTAGAGTTTCTGAATCAAGTGTCTATTTCCTAAATCAATTCTGCCTTAGTTTCTACCTTGATTAAAGAAAATTACCTGAGAGAAGATTTATGTGGCTTACACGTCCAGAAGGATACAGTCCATGATGAAAGGAAAGACTTGGTGACAGCAACAAGAGGGTGACGAGTCACATTGTTCCCATTCTCACGAAAAAGAGCAGAAGCAGGGAGCAAGTGGTGTTGGTTGTAAAACTCAACCTGTGTCCAGCAAACCACTTCTCCAATGAGGGTCTACCTCCTAAAGATTCCATAGCCTTCTCAATCATCATAACCAGGTGTCTTTCTTCGGGTAACTATTGCTGTGATGAAACACCATGATCAAAGCAACTTGGAAAAGAAAGCACTTATTCAGCTTATGCTTCCATATCACAGTTTATTATCAAGGAAAGTCAGTACAGGAACTCAAACAGAGCAGGAACCTTGATGCAGAGGCAATGGAGGAATGCTGCTTATAGAATCCAGAATCATAAGCCCTGGGATGGCACCACCCACAATTGGCTATTACTAATTAAAATTTGTTACTAATTAAAAAAATTTCCTACAGATTTGTCTACTTGCTGATGTTGTGGAGACATTTTCTCAATTGAAGCTTCTTATTCTCAGATGTCTTTAGCTTGTGTCAAGTTGACATAAAATTATCCAGCACAATTGACCCCTTGCCAATTTAACACATACACTTCTCACTTTTCAACCACAACCTCTTCTTTTTCATTTATCCCCATGATATCATATTAAAAAACATAAAAACTTTGAAAGTAAGTTTAATAATTCCTTACTTCAAGAGGGAAGAACCACAACACAGCCACAATCAGATCAAACTCTAACAGTATAAATAATGCAATATGCCATGTCTGGGATCTACTCACAATCCGGGGTCTTCTTAAGGCCTTGGGTTATTTCTCTAGCTGACCTCTGCAGTATACAAAGCTATTTTTCTAGGCTCCATCTGGCTCTACTCCACTGCTACTGTTTTTCTTGTTTATCACCCCATTGAATTGATATCTCCAAAATGCTGGGGGTTTCTGCCATAACTGGGCTTCACTTTCAATAGCCTCTCCTGTGTTTTTTTCCCAGGGAAAACACCCTGCCACATGTTGCCAATTCACAGTCTCTCTCCATGATCCCTTCATACCTTCAAAACCAGTACTACCTGGGTGACTCTTCTACTACTAGGTTTGGTTACAACCTTGGCAATGTCTGGAACACAACTTCTGTTTTCTTATTTTCAAAAAACTCTATAGAGAAGATTTCACCTCAATAATGCTGGCCTCTTCTTAATCACCATTAATTTCTCAGCTCTGGCTGAGCAGTATTGAGTATTCCAGCAAAGTGAAGGTTTCACTTTATTAGTTCTTATATCTTGTTATCATAGCTGATTCTTCAGCCCCAGCTAAGTAGAACTACAGAGTCTCAATTCAAATAACAAATGGTGCTGATAGGGTTTGGAAACTTCCCTCTGAAACTTCACAAGTCAGTCCTCTGTTGTCTGCATTGCCCTCAACATTCTTCTCTTCCAAGATCCTCAGAATACCACATTGCAATCTCAATGTTCAATGGCTCTTCTAGTCCAAGGCCCCAATAATGTTGGTCTATAATTCTTCCCAGAGCATAAAGTCAGGTGTCTTATATATATTCCCCATTATCCTCCTACCAGCTTGCCTTAGTTTATTATCACCTCTGTAATGAAACACCACAGCCAAAGCAACATGGGAAGGAAAGTGTTTATTCTCCTTTTACACTTGCACATCACAGTACATCATCAAAGGAAGTCATGACAGAAACTCAAGCAGGAGTTCTTCCAAAAGACGTGGGTCATTTATCCAGTTCTGACCTCTGCAGAATATACAGTTTGTCTTTAGGCTCCAACTGACTCCTCTACACTGCAGCTGCTGTTCTTGGTGGTCATCCCATGGCTCTCATCTCAGGCTCTCCAAAATGCTGATGGCTTCTTCTGCAAATGGGCTGCACTGTGACCACAGGGGCAGAAACATGTAGTCATGAGCTGATGTACAAGCCATGGAGGAGTACTTGATACTGGCTTGCGCTCTTTGACTTGCTCTACCTGCTTTCTTACACAATGGCCTGAATCCACCCATACTCATTTCCAATTAATAAAATGACGCATAGGCTGAATTGTATGGAGATACTTTTTAAAACTGAGTTTCCTCATCTCATGTGCTTTAGCTTGTGTCAAGTTGACCTACAACTATCCAGCACACTAGGTCAGTACTAAACATTCAAATACACAAGCCGGTGCTCATACCAGAACACAGTCAGTGACAGCTGTTCACCTCTACAATGGTGTAAGTTCATGATCTCCCAGATCAGCTTGTAAAAACCTATTATATAAACATCACTGCCAGGGATCTTATCAATCTAAAACCATGACCTTAGAAAGGTGGGATGTGAGCTGGCAGTGTAATGATTTTTTTCCCTTTTGACTGGATCTGTAGCATGATGATGTCTAGCCTCCAGAATAGGGCAATTTTTTCCTCTTTATGATTTATTAAAACTCTATTGTGTATGTATGCCACATTTTTTAAATCTAAGTTGGTTCCATTTCTTTGTTATTGTGAATGATGCTACAATGGATATGGAGAAGACTGCCTTGCTTGTTTTAGGCATTTTGGTTGTTTGAATAAGAATTCCTCCTTCACAGCCCCTTAAGGATTATGTATGAATTTTTAGTCATCAGTTGTATCACTACTTGAGAAAAATTAGGAGGCATGGCCTTGTTGGAGGAAGTGTGTCACTGGGGGTAGACTTTGCAGGTTTCAAAGGTTCAAGCCAAGCCTAGTGGCTCTCTTCCTGCTTGTGATTCTAGATGTAGAAATCACACCCACTTCTCCACACCACATCAGCTTGTATGTTGCCTTGCTTCTCATCATGACAACAGTGGACTAAACCTGTAAAACTGTAAGAAAATCCTACCTGAATAATTTCTTTTATAATATTTTCTGTGGTCATGTTTTATCTTCACAACAATAAAATACTAAGTAGGGACATCCTCAGGAATGGTATACCTGGATAATGATGTAGTTCTACTTCTAGTTTTATAAGGACCCTCCTTTCTCATTACCCACAGTGGCTGAACGAATTAGAATTGATACAAAAAGTGAATAGGTGATATTCCCATACTCATTGGCATTTGTTGGTTTCTCTTCCTTCACTGCACTGAGATTAAATTCCAGTGTCTTTTTATTTACATTATGACTAATGATGTTGAACATTTTTTCTATTTTTTTGTTTGTGCTTTAGTATTAATTTTGAATATAGATAAAATGGTACCTATATTTTCTTTAGGATTAAATGAAATAATTCATTTGGAACTGCACCTAGAACATATTAGATTGGTAATAGGTATAAATGTTATAGTTTCTTAATTTCTTGACTATAGTATTTTATCAGAGATTTTCAGTTTTACAAGTTGGTCCTCATGTAAAACTATCCTTGCCTATGTTTTATTTCTTGAGAAATAAAGATATCCACTCATTTATTCATTCACTCATGAAAAGATAGAACACAGAATACAGAAGGAAAACAATATTTATTATTACTAAAAAGTCATTGGTAACCATAACTCCTACAGAATTATATTTATCTTCAGGAAATAAAGCTTATCTTCTGAAATCTAATCTTTGTAACGATTGAGGATTTCAGTAGTGATAATAAATAGGAGGCACAGTCACTGCAGAGCTACTGTTCAGGTTAGTAGAAATTGTACATAGGCTCTCTTGCTTCTTTTGTTAAAGCATACATTCTTAGAAAAGTATGAATCCCTTGGCAGGAGTAATTTGGCAGTATACAAGGAAGTGTTGATATAAGGATGATATTTTGGGGGTTTTAGAAAGTAGATGAGATGCAGTGTAGGTTCATTTTATGTAGCTTATGTGTAAGAATAAAACTACACTAGATTGAATATTTGAATCTTTGTATCCATTTGTTGAAACTCTGCCCCCAATGTGATGGTGTGTGCAAGTGGAGCCTTTATGGAAAGCAGGTCATGAGATGTTAATTTCTTGAGAATTCGATTAGTGTAAGAAAAGACCAGAGAACCAGTTAGCCTATGAGGATACAATAAAAAGCTGAGAGCCCAAAGCCTGTAACGGCTACTTCCTCAAAAAACTGGTCCTTGTTGGCACTCTAGGTTTTCTTTCCTGAATCTACAGAAGTATGAAACATATTTTTTTTAGTTTAAATTTGTGGTATTTTGTTATAACAAACTAGCTGATTCAGATGAAAACTAACTTTAGTGTTATGATGCAGACATTAGTAAGTTATTTTGTTTGGTGTTAGGCTTAAGTGTGGAGATAGAGATACAATGGCCCATTTAGATAATTATGTATACAGTGAATAATCTGTTTTAGGAGAAGCATGCTAGTTATTTAACATTTGGCTTTTCCTTCTTAGAGCAGAAAGCACAGCAAGGACCTGTCTAAACAAATCACATTACATGAGCAACATGTCCAGGTGACACTTGATTTTTCTCATATAAACAACTGATCCAGTAAGTGGGTAATTGTAAAAGCATTGATGGGGAGAAGAAGGACTTGTGTATACAGTGCTGTATTAGTATGATGCACACTGAGTGCTATGGTATTAAAGCACATTGACTAATTTATAGACACAATGAAAATTTGAGAATCCACTTAGAGAATTTGGCATTAAACAATAAATATAAGAGAATCTAGAAGAATGACACATTTTTGCTAAAGGAGTTTCTAAATTAATCTTTGACAATATGTAGAACTGATAATTTTGCTTATGAATTATGGAAATTAATAAAACATTTACCAAAAATCACATAGTTTCTTAGTTAAAAAAAATCAGGTAAACATTAAGATCTGTTTTTTTTTTGTGTGTGTGTGATTATTTTTTCATCTTGTTACTTTCACAAAATGAGAGCAAGACAAGGAAACAATCAACCTTTTGGTAATTAAGTATTTAAAGAAGAATAAACTATCAAATAAATTATCAAAACAAATAGAAGCAAAAACTTATTAAGTATGTCATGAAGCCAGAATTACCCTCACACCAAATTCAAAGATGAGAATAAAGTCATAAATCTGTTCAATTTATGAAAAACTACTAAGCTGATGTGCTGGAGAGTTGACTAAGCAATAAAGAGTATGCATTCTGCCCTTTAAAGTAGACCATACTTGAATTCTAGCACCCCTCTGAAGTCATCACAGTCACCGGTAACTTAAGTTCCAGGAGATCTGATGCTTTCTCATGTCCTTCACACGTGCATACACTCTCAAGGCCATATCTACCTATAAATACACACATGTACAAATAGTTAAAAATAAAATAATAAACTGAATGTAGCAACGTAGAAATCTAATTGTACATTGTGTAAAATTTGTGCAGAAATAACTATTTTTGACATCTAAAGTACCAGTATAGGACTGTGTTAATGCAAGAAGGAATAAAACCCATAATATTTCCAAAATATGAAGAAAACAATCCACAATGGAACATTTGTTTTGTAACAAACATCCACTAAAATATGAACAGAAAGATGACTTACTCAACTTACTAAAGGGTGCCTTGGAAAAACTCCCAATATTGTTATTGATGTGAAACATGAAATGTCTTCTCCTTAATTTCAGGTGGACCATAAGCATGTATGCACTTGCTTCTGTTCTCCATTGTACAAGGGATTCTTGCTAGTAAAATCAAGTAGAAAACATGCAAAAGTTCTTCAAATTGGAAATGTAAAATTGCACTCTCAGATGATATTTTACATACAAAATGACCTAATTTCACTTGTTAGTCAAAATTACATTTCTATACAGTGTCAGAGAACAATTCCATAGGATAATTAAAACTTAAATTTTATTTGTAATAGCATCAAAATAACTGATAAAAAAATTAGTCAAACAAATTCAAGACTTGTACACAAATATTAAAAGAAATTAAAGTCCCTAATAATGGAATGCTATGAGAATTAATGAATTTTAAGGTCTAATTTTGACAAGATGACAAAAGTACCCTAAATAAGCTACAGGTTAAATATTTTTTCTATAAAATTAAAGCTTTATTTTTTTTAGGGAAAATAGTACATCATTTCTAAAATTTATTTGGAAATACAAGAGGACAAGTAAACTAAAATACTATTGATCTGAAGAATTTGTACTTAATGATAATAAAAACATTCCAAAGATACAATAACAAAGGCCATGAGGTACTGACATGAGAATGGGCATAGAAATCTGTAAGATAAAAGTCAGAGTCCAAAATAAGTCTACACTTTAGTCAGTTTTTAAAAGATGTCATTACAATCCATAGTGAAAGGATAGTCTTTTTCNCAAAAATTAAATCCAAACAGATCACAAGCTTAAATGTATGTTTTAAAATTACAAAAATCACAAATTAAAACTTTAGGGTTTGGTTCTATTTATAAAAAATGTACAGAAAAAATGAATCCAGGGCAATAAGAAACACATCAGTGGCTTCCTATGCTGGGGTGGCAGTGGTGGTCAGGTTAGTGGAGAATATTACCTGGGAATGGATAACGGATTTCTTTTTTGTGTAATCAAGATGTTCTAGAACTCATTTTTAGTTATGTTTTTTCAACTGTTGAAATCAACTGTAATTTAACTGTAACATTAACTAAATTGCATACTTCAAGTGAGTTTATTTTTCCTTCTAGGAACTATTATTAAAATTAGATTTAGGTGCCAGGCAGTGGTAGTGCACACCTTTAATCCCAGCACTTGGGAGGCAGAAGCAAGCGGATCTCTGTGAGTTTGAGGCCAGCCTGTGCTACAAGAGCTAGTTCCAGGACAGGATCCAAAGCTACAGAGAAACCCTGTCTCAAAAATCCAAAAAAAAAAAACAAAAAAATAATAGATTCAGGGGATGTCATTACAGGCGTAGTGTGATTACCTAGCATACACAAGGCTTCTAATACCTAAGTTCATGATCCTTTATCCAGGATGAGACATGATGGAGGATAAAGAATAAATTGTGGGATTGGTTGTTTCCCTTTCACATGTGGGTTACAGGATCAAACTCATTCCATAAAGCTTGACAGCATGTACCTCTACCCACTAAACCATCTTTGCATCCTAAAAGTCCACTTTTTCTTTTGAAACAAAATAATTTTGTGATTATAGCTGCTGATATCTGACAGAGGATTTAGAAATAGGAAGGTAAAAATTACAATTTTCAGTCCATGTTTTTTTCCTTATTTCTTGAACTATATGAAATCAAATGTATTTACTATAATGAATAATTATCATAATTTGCTATTAGTTGCACAACAGTTTAATCCACAAAATACTAATTGCTATCCTGTCTCGGTTTCTGATGTACTTTCTTTTTCTTTTTTACTCTTTTTTTGTACTTTTATTTTTTTAAAAATCATACCAATCAAAATTCCCACTTCCTCCTTTTCTCCCACTTCCCACCCATTCCCCCACACAGCCTCCCCACACCCCCTCCAGTCCTAAGAGAGGGCCAGGCACCCTGTGGAATGTCCAAGGCCCTCTCCTCTACATCCAGGCTGAGCAAGGTATGCATCCAAAGACACTAGCATCCCAAAAAGCCAGTACATGCAGTAGAGACAAATCCCAGTGCCATTATTATTGGCCCCTCTGTCTGCCCCAATTGTCAGACATATTCAGAGGGTCCAGTTTGATCCCATGCTCATTTAGTCCCATTCCAGCTGGAGTTGGTGAGCTCCCATTAGCTCAAGCACACTGTCTCAGTGG
>LOJH01042503.1:0-14183 GCA_001685095.1 Ellobius talpinus | reverse complement strand
GGGGTTGGGGAGGGGGGTTTTGGAGGGGGTTGTGGAGGAGAACTGGCATAGGGGGAATTGGGGAGAGGAGCTGGGGAAGCACTTATCTGAAAGTCTTGAAAGCTCATCCAGTAAAGAAACTGGGGCATACGAAGGAAGCTTTGCTTTTAGTTCCAAGCTCCCTTCAGCGGGGGCAAAGGGGAAAGAATGGGTGCTATTTAGTTCCTGCTTGTTGAGAAAAGGGACACATTTTTTTTTCCAGGAACTAAAAATGAAACTCTAGAGCAGGTTTCTCAGATTTATTTTTACTGTCTAAAACCCCCCTCAACATCATTACAAATGCCGTGTTCTGGACTGCCGCCATGGAGACTGTCACACTGTACTTCTAGGGTGTAGCCCAGGGCTGAACTCTGCTAAGTTACCTGAAATAGCTCTAATGTAGGTGTCCACCCTAGAAAAGCCCACTGTTAAGAAATACTATCACAACAGCAAATTTATTCACTTACTCATTTGCCCTCAAGTGCTGCGGTCAGTCTGGAGAAGACAGAAAGTCCCTGTCCTCGGGAAGACTAGCAAATCACAGGGACGTCAACTTTTGAGGCCAGCCTGCTGATATCCCGCCTCATCCCCAGTGCTGCCCGAGGGTCCACTGGACTCCAGCTCTGTGCTCCGTTCCACGTGCCAGCTGCCTGCTTAACCCCTATTCCCCTTTGTTTTGTGGTAGCCGGGCTGTCATCTCTGCCTTGGAAGGAGGCAAGGGCTGGGGTCTGTGGGGAAGCCCCTGGTGTCATCAGTGAGCTGCCGAAGGATCTTGCTCTGCTTGAATAGACACCGTGTCTGGTCAAATGAGCAGCTCCACAGATGCCAGTCTCCAAGCTTCTTTTCTTCTCAGTGTTGGGCAGCTGTGAGCAGCAGCAGCAAGCAGGTGGGAGCAACATTGAGTGGCGCCCTCCATTGTTCCTTTGTGGTCTTGGGTACTGGAACTCTTGGCTCTTGGTGACAATAGAGTTACCACTTAGTCCTGAGCCTGAGATCCTTCCTATTCTGAAGATATGACATCTCCCTGGAATCGTCTCGGAGATCAGGACCTGCGTGTTCTCTTCTCTGGCCCCTGACAGCCCCTTATTCTTTTATAAACGGTCTTCTCTCTCCTGTCATCTCTCTACTTCTAGCCGTGTGAGAACATTCATGCACCACGCAGCACAGTGTGCTGGATTCCCATGTGGTGTCTTCAAGATCTTTAGCTGTCCAATGGGAACAAGCTGTGCACATGCACACACAAATGGTCCATCGTGCCTGCAGAACCAAGCTAGAGTCACTGCAACTTTGGTGGTAGCTTGTTTAGCTGTAAAGCTGTATTGCCTGTCTTCTCTAACACCATGGAAAGCAGGGATGGCAAGACCCCTCCAAGCCCCAATGTTGCAGTGCTGGGGGGCAGCCTAGGAAAGCCTTGGCTGCAGACTCCCCAACTGAGCCTAAGCAGCCTGCTGTTGTGGTCACAGATGATGAGAGGGAGAGGGAGAGGGAGTATTCACAGGCATCACATCCATTTGTTTGACCAGTCACAGATGCTGGATTAGAACCAATCACAGTTGTGGGGGCTTGCGGTTTGGATAGAACATGGTCTTGTTCCCCCACCCGAAATCATAATAGTCCCTCTGCCAGGGGAAGAGATCCCCCTCTGGTCAAGGTAGAAATGGTCCAGGAGGCTTAGTCCTCTGAGGAATGTTCAAGATCACTGGTGCTAGCTCTAGCATAAGGATGGTCCAGCGGGCTATAAAAGCTGTAGTCCTTTAGCCCAGGGCAGCTTAGCCAGCAAGAAAGGGTTCAGTACTTGCTAATTAGAGTATCAAATTGTTCCCTTGTGTATTTGCTTCCTTATAGAAAATGAGCTTCGGAAGCAGTGTTTGTTGGCAGCAAGTAACAGGAGTTCCAACGGTTGTTAAAATAATACCTAATACATGCTTCAATAATACCTAACACATGCCCAGAGCCCAGGGAGAAGTTAGTCCCCCACCTCTGTCTCACAAAGAATCAGCTCCCTAAATGACCAGCAAAGAGCACGGGACAAGGGCTGGCAGCAAAGACTCCACAGTGCAGCTAGACTTGACAGGAGAAAGCTGGCCATGCAGGGTCAGGTGCTGCCTCTCCTAAGGCAGGGAGCAAGTCAGTCTCATCCCCTACCTGCTTCTCCCCCTCACCCCCAACACTGCAGCTTTCTGCACACGCTGGGGCTTATTCTCTTCTTGCTCCAGCCACTACCCCCATCCGCTCTCTCTGGGGTGTCTTTGGTTCTGGAGCCTTCCTTGGTTTCCCCCTCTCATTTCATGCTGCCTTTGAGAGGGTTTAAAGCCTCTGCTGCCATCAGTAACCTTGTCTGAGGGCCTGCTCCTGATTAGCAAGTACCAAGGAGCTGCCTTCCCCTTCTCTGGAGACAGAAAAGTGGTCCGAAAAGCAAAGCTTGCATTTGTGTGGGTGTGGGTGTTTGGGAGCGTGAGAACACTGTAGACGTATGTGAGTGTAGACACAGAGTGATCATAGAAGGCTGAACATGCAGATGGCGATACCAGATCATATGGCCAAAAGCACTCGGACTCTGGTCTTGTGACAGCCTGGGAAACCTCCCTCTTGTCTCCAGCAGCCAAATCAGATGGTGGCCTGCTACAAAGCAAAGTTGCAGGAAGGTCACCATCTGACAGAGACCCTGAGTTTTATCCCATCGTCTGATCCTGAAGAAGCCAAGGGCTGATTGTTCACCAGTTGCGGAAGACAACAGCCTGAACTTGCTGTAGTGTCTCTGGCCAACAGCCTTCCACAGAGTCTGCCTGCATGCTGCCTCCCATTTGATACGCTGGGAAGCTTTCCCAGCCCCAGCCTGTCTAAAAGTTTCTGCCAAAGATAGTAGCCAGCTCCATTGCTAGAAC
Source organism: Ellobius talpinus (assembly GCA_001685095.1). Classification (NCBI taxonomy): domain Eukaryota; kingdom Metazoa; phylum Chordata; class Mammalia; order Rodentia; family Cricetidae; genus Ellobius; species Ellobius talpinus. The sequence goes on along the minus strand of LOJH01042503.1, from coordinate 11,280 downwards.
GAGCTTGGAACTAATTGGCTATTGTTTGTTCTTGTTTGCTCCATTCCATGGTGTGTAGGAATGTGTGTGGAGGGGGAGCTTTGAGTGCATTTATGAGGACGTGAGGGGGTGTGTGCACAAGCACATGTACACCTGTGTGTGGTGTGTGCACCACTGTGTTTGTGCATGAGTGTGTGAGATAGTGTTGCTTATTTATACCACTACGTGAGGTGTGTGTGTGTGTGTGTGCGCGCACGCACATACCTGGGTATGTTGGCAAGAACACAATTTGGGCAGAACAGGCTGTGGACAGAAAGCTGGCTGGCATTCACAGCAAGAGCTTCATGCTTCCCAACTGAGTCCTTGGGCTTCCTCATTCTCTGTGGTCCATGGAGTTGAAGTCAGGACACACACAGAAAGCAATGGCAGCGGCAGGGACTCACTTATGTAGATTGAACGGATGGCTGGAAAAGCCACTCTCTGGGGAAGGGAGTTGGCAACTTTAGAACAAAAGCTAGAAGCTGGCTCACCTCTGGGACCCCTTGAGCCTGGTGAGGCCTCGGGGAATCTCCTAGACACCATGACCCTTTGCTTCTTGCTGTTCCACAGCTGTCTTCAGGCACCTGCGGGCCTGCCAGTCACAAAGATCAGTGCCTCTGGGTGAAGACTTAGGCCCTGGCTTCCTGCTGAGTGTGTACCAGAATTTAATCTGAGACCTTGGCAGTCACTTTCCAAAATTAATGGTTGGTGAAATGAGAACAAGCAGGCAAATAGCCCCTTCCTGCCACACAGTCCCTGGTGATTTTAGCTCCAGTGGGTGGATCTCTGGGGTGTTCCCACTTTTGATCGTTGATGGTATTTCTCCCCCTTAAGATCCACTGCATCAGGCTGAGTGTCTTGGAGAGCACAGAGGTCAGAAGACGAAACTGACATGCTGTGCAGGGTTTCTATGCAGTCTGGATTTATGTGGCCCATCATTCTAATAGAGTAACTTTCACGCTACCCAGAAATGACGCCTAGCCTGCGTGTGGGAACTAAGCTGTGTGTCCACCCTGACTGGAAGGAATCGGACAGAGAGCCTTGCCCTTGTCCAATGTGAGCATCAGCCCAGAGCTGAAGCTGCATTTCAGAGGATGGCAATGGCAAAATGCAGCTCGGAACACCCGGGTCCCGGCTCTTCTCTTTGCAGGCGTGTGTCACAGCTGAAAAAAAATCTCACTCCACTGGAATAATTGCCACCCAAAACCTGCACCCACAGTGTCTTGGAGCCAGGGGCCTACTGACTCTCAGCGAGCCTGAGATGAGTGGTTCCTTCTCTGCTGCTTTCAGACGGCTCACCTGGCTCATCTCGAACACATCTATTTTCATTTGCATTGTTTCTGAAGTGCAAAAGTGTGGTGTGTCAAGAGGGGCTTTAATAGTCACTTTAAGGCATCGAAATGCATGCTGTAAGTCCATGAACACACTGGTTGTTGTGTGAATGAGAACTGAGGTAGACACAGAAAAGCTGTGGACCAAAGAGCAAATTCACGGCTGTGTCAGTGGCTGAGGAACCCCAGCCCCAATTGCCCAGCAGCTCCCTTGGGACAGGATAGGAAGGAGGGTGACACTGGGCCTTAGAGGAATCTGACGCTTGCCTGTTGGCTTCCCTTTCTCTAGGCATCACAACAAATGCCATTGTCAGTGGTGTGCATAGGTGCTAATCCAACCAAGGGAAGGGCTCCAAAGCCTCCAAGCCGCCCCAGTATGCAAAAGACTCTCCCTCCTTCTACACTGTTTCTTTCTATTGGGTAGGATTTCTAGCTTTATCCTAATCCTATCCAATCCTGTTTTGCTGGTTAACAGATCGGTAGAAAAATGCATTGTCATGTAAAAAAAAAGGTCAGGCCACACAGGTCCATGTCCCACCCGCACGCTCCGTGCAAAGATATTTCTCCCAGGGAAGCAAGGCGCAGTATTGTCGGTAGGTCCAAATAAGACCTGTGGGGAGCAGTCGCTGGAGGGTCGCGGCAGAGGAATGAGCCTGGCTTGCTGGAGAGCAACGGACTGGCTGTTTTCTGCTGTCTGGACAGCCCGTGCTGTCCATCCCAACAGCGACTAAGTGCGTGAAGTTGTTTAAATTGAAAATTAAGTTTACTTCATGTAAAAGTTCACTTCGCACAAGGCTCAGTCCGGTGCACAGTACATTATGTGGCTAATGGCTATTACCAGACAGCGCTGACTTCAGACAACGCCATCAGCACTGAGTTCAGGTCAGCGCTATCCAAGGCTCTGGACAGTTCCAGAGATCCGCCAAAGAGATATGCAAACTTGCCAAGTCAGAACGTCTTTGTGGTCCAGGCTCCCTCCCGATGCTGATCGACACCTGAGCAACGGACTCGGTTCTCAGGGACAGAAAGGCGGAGGCCCAGACTCCCGAAGGCTAGGGAGGTGCTAACTGAATCAGTGCTGGGCGAGCAGCTACTCTGTTGCAACCCTTGCCAGTCTGACAGGCTCCTGCAGAGTTACATCACTTCCTAAAAATCAGGCAAACACCTCTCCTTCAAGTGAGCACCGACCCAAAGGAGCAGGAAACAGGAAATGTGCGCGTCGGAGGGCGGCCGGGGCTCCGCAGCATCCTGAGCGCAGGCGAGCCAGCTGACATGACCGCGCTATGCATTGCCCTGGTCTCGGCCCTAGGACTGGCGCTCGGTCATTCCGACCAGGGTAAGCGACCTCCAGCTGGAAACGAGGATAAGGAAGCCTGTGGGTGCCAACAGCTACGGAACTCTTTCGGGGAGGGGGGAGGGTCACCACCCAGTAAGCCTAATCCTTTCGGTGAAACTTAAGAGCGAAGAAAATTAAAAGTGTGTTTGGGAGGGCAAGACTGGAGGGCGGATCTTGCGTTCATCGCGCCCTCTCGCTTCTTCCAAACCTCTGGCTATCTTTGCCTTTTATGATCCCTGTAATTAATCAGCTTTACAGGGCATATTAAGAAAACCATAAACTTTTTGGCAGTTCGTGGAAAAGAATGTTCCAGTCTGCTAAAAGACAGAAGTAATGATTTCGCTTTAATAGCTGAGAGCTCTGCTGGTTCCAAAAACCTCTTTGTGGGAGGGAGGGGAGCAACTAGGGTATGGAACTTTACTCTTGGTGGGGATGTGGGGAAAGATGTAAATGGGAAAGGAGTTACCAGGCGCCCGTTCATCCACGCTCTAACATCCAGGTAATTCTTTGATCTGGTTTTCTTTGATCTTGGTTCCATAGGGGATGTTTCCTTCGCACCCATTGTTACTCAGGATCATTTGCTTTAAAGGCTGATGTGATGACTGGGAGACACAGTACTGTATCTCATTACTCTAGGCTGAGCAGCCGTTGACTGGCTCTCTTGGCAGTTGCTACAACAAGCTCTCTCAATTGCATCTGTTGACTTTCCCTTTGCAAATACACTTGCAGCCCATGGATTCTGAGGATGGGTGGAAAAGCCTGCTTCCAGGGAAGGGCTGTATCTAAAGCCCAAGGAAAATGTGCTATTGTTATTTAGATAGGAGGGTGACATCGGATAACGATGTCACGGAGACCACAGCTCTCTAGAGGTTGGTGGGTGGGTACGCCTCCCAGCCTCTCGGCCTCCTTTGCAGGACACTCTTTAGGTGGTGTGTGCTGAGTGTCTGAAGTAGCACCAGAGGGGTGGGTGCGTTACTTTCAAAGTGAGACTAGAAGTCCATACTTGTTTTGTGCCCTGTGCTTTAGAGCTGGGAGGAAGCTGGAAGGAGCCTCGAGGGCATGCAGGAAAAAAATAGTCTTTTATTTATCTTTGACTTTCCTAAACTCTGTCAGAGCTTAGCATACACTAGGAACTCAGTAATTGTTAACTTGCTAATTACTGAATTACTAAAGCCATCCCTGGAATGCCTATGAGGCTGATCTTCAAGAAGCACAGAGCCCTTAAAGCAGAAGTCAGAGAGGAAAGTGTGGTTGCAGTACTGTGCAGAGAGCATCTCTAAGTGTGCTGCTTGGACCTTGCCTGTATCCCCATCTAAAAAATGCAAAAATACTCGCAGAAAGCTAGATAATAAAGGCTGCATACTAGGACATTACTCCAGGCTATTCCACATTAAAACTTAGATTTTAAAGTAATTGATGAATATCCTTTTGAGCCAGTGGTGCTTAAGAATATGAGTTAGATTAATTTTATTTCACACCTTTAGTTATTAAAAAAACAAAGTATCTGTGGATGTTTAGCAGAAAAATCCAATCTCCTGGACAGTACCACTCTCTTTATTGCAAGCATCTGCTGAGGTCTACCCCAAACAAAGCCTTTCCAGCAACAAACAAGATGACATGGTACAGTTGCAGGAGGCCGGCCTCGTTCTCTGTGGGTCAGCCTGCCTTCTTCTGATGGACAGTCTGGTTCAGAATTGAGAACCGTCTCAAGTGAAATTATCCCCTGAGAAATAAGCAGGAGGCAAGAAGGAAGATAGCTTTCCTTGGATTTTGATCAAATCGATGAACACAGTTGAAAAGAAGTCTCTACAGCACCATCTCAGCCAGTGCAGGATCTTCCTGAAGCTGGAATTGAGGTCTGTATAGAGGAAGACCTATCTTTGTGGTCTCTGAATATTAGTAGCAGAACTGGATTTGATGCTTGTCCACAGGAAGAGCAATGTTGAGAGTTGAGTTTATTGTGGGCTGCTGTAAGGGGAGGAAGCAGGAGTTGGAGTGGAGGCAGAGTGAGCAGAGACGCTGGGGACTAGCTTGCGAGTTAAGAGCAAGAAAAAGACCAGAATGCTAGAGCCACTAGGTGAGAGGCTTTGGGGTGTGGGAACCAGGAGAGAAAGAATGGCCCAGCTCAGAACTGACTCCAAGGTCACAACACCCTTAGGGATATAAAGCTACAACAAAAGAAAAGAGAGGAAAGAGAGGAGAGGAGAGGGAGAAGACAAAGAAAAAGAGAATAGAGGAAAAAAAGACACATACTGATATTGATGCCTATGACCCCAGCAGGGTGGGGTGGGAACTCAGAAGGACTAAGGTCAGTGCTTAGCTGGGCCATAGAGAGAGACCCAGCCTCAACAACAACAGCAACAAAACCAACAGCAAACCAAACAGGGGATAGGGCTTAAAAGTGTCTACAGCTCCAGATTCCAGGAAACTGAGGAGGGCCTTCAGGATGCGTGTAGTTCTGTGAAGATGCATGCCCTGTCCTTGGCCATTACTGTTTGCACCACCCTTGCTCAAGTACAGCCCACAATGTGGAGAAACAAGAACTTTGCAGGGCTATCGGCAGCTTTACCCGCCCACTGAGCTTTTGATTTTAGTGATCATTCTTTGCATTTGTAGAAAGTCTGACATATGTATGTTTTCCTTGGTTTTTACTTAAGCTTGGCTATTTACCCCTTTTATTCACCTTGTGTCTGCTGTCATCCACTGGATGGTTTTCTTCTACCATTCATATAGACTGAACCTTGCTGCTTGCTGGACGCTTGGCTTCCCAGTCATGAGGAAAGCCTTGAGTGCCCTGAGGGTAGAGCCTGGCATGCAGGGAACGGCTCGCCTGGTTAACTGAACTCCAGATTCTCTCTACCAACCTCTAACTCCTGGAAAGTACAGCATCTTCCTCTGTCCCACACACTGGGAATGAAGCCGCGGCTGTGTCCCGCTTAGAGGACGTTATGACTGGACCTCGGTCTTCACCTCAGCCACGGGACAGGCAGCGAGTGGGACTCAGTCTCTGAGAGTTTCACGAGGCGGGTGTAACACCTCTGGAGAGATGTAAGCCATCAAAACAGAACCAAAAATGGGGCCAGTCAATAACGGGGAGTAACTATAGGGACAGGGAGGTAGCCAGAGAGAAAGGTAAAGACAGCTAAGCCAGACTGAAGATCTGAAGAGGCCTAGCTTCCACAGGGTCGGGGCTGTCCCAGCTGACACTGAGTGTTGAATATCGTTATCCACCCTGATATAACCCTTTAGGTCATAGCTCATAGATTTAACTTTTGACATAGCTGTTGGGTAGGTGTTCCTTAAAAGCATTGCATGCTCTCTTAAATCCCCAGAGCCAAAGTCTATCTGAGGCAATCTCCATGACCAAGTAGGCTCTGGATTTTTATTTCTTCCATAATCTTGTTTGTTCAGGGTTTGTTTGTAGTTGTTGTTTTGTTTTGTTTTTGGTTCATCCAGTTTCACAACTCTATTCCAAAATGTTAACTATCCTAATTCTTAGCCTATACCTATAAACTCAACAATTGGGAATTTGAGGCAGAAGGATTGTTGGTTTGAGGCCAACCTTGGCTACCCAGCAAGATCTTGTCTCAAGGAGATAGCTATCACTAAAACAGCAATCCCAGGGCCAGTGTCATGGCTCAGTGGGTGAATTGCTTGCTGTGCGAGCATGAAGACCTGGGTTTGGATCTCCAGCAGCCATGGAGAAGCCTGGTAGGGAGGCATTAATCTGTAACCTCAGCACTGGGGGGTGGACACAGATGAACCCCAGGGACTCGATGGTGAGCCAGCCTAGCCAAAATGACAAGCTCCAGGTTCAGCTGGAGATCCTGTGTCAAAAGATAAGGTGAAAACGGTAGAGAAAAACGCCCAGCGCTGACCTCTGGCCTTCAAACATTTATGCATGGGTGAGCGCATGCTTACAACATGTGTGCACATACCACACAACAGTCTCAACTCTTCTAAGGCATGAGAGTTTCCCTTCTGCATCTTCAACTCGGAACAGTCCTTGCCTCCTCTACCCTGAATTGGAGAGGACAAGCCTTTGTACTCACCTTCTTGAAGTGGTAGCAACTTCGGATCCATAAAATTTGCATTGGGAAATGATGGGAGACAGAGGAAGAGAAGGCCTCCAGGGCTGGCCTCTGTCTTTTGTTTCATTGACTTTTTGAGATAGGCTCTCTTGTACCCCAGGCTGGTCTCCATCTCATTTTATAGCAAAGGATGACTTTGAGCTCTCAGTTCTCCAGCCCCTGCCTTCTGAGTGCTGGGTTTACAGGCATGCTGCTGTGGCGTGTCCAGGTTTACACAGTGCCGGGGCTAGAACCAGGGCTTCCTCCTTCGTGCCAGGGAAAGTGTTCTATTAAGCATCATCTCCAGCAAGACTCTGTTTCTTTTCCTTAAATCAGAAGCAACTGATCTCTCTTGGTTTGGGAATGTCTCTGTTTTATGTGAATTAGCCCCATCTTCCTTTTTACTGCTTCCTCACCTGGTTGTGATTTCCAGAAACCAGATCCCAGTGGTTGCTGAGGTTTGCCGATAGGTTGTTTTTGTGCCAGGATACCACTGGCTGATTTACTTAAAAGTTAGCTTACCCTTTCTAAAAAAATTGTGTTTGTTCACTTATTCATTTATGATTAGCATTGCCAGATTTAGAAAATAAAAACAAGAGAGAACCAATTATATGGAACTCAGATAGCAGAGCCTAGAGCTTAGTGTATAGACTAGATTGGGGTCAAACTTACGATTTTCCTGCCTCAGCTTCCTGAGTGCTAGGATTGCAGACATGTGCCTCCGTGCCCAAGTAAGAATTTTGTATTCCGTTCTGTGTAATGTTAGTCTATTAAAGACCTGGCAAGTGTTGTAGGCTAGAATGGCATTCCAGTGTATAAAAAGTGGCCAGGTAGCCCAAACAGCAGATTTCCCAAGTGAAAAACTCAAACAAGAGTCAGCCTTAGGTTCTAGGAAAGTCTGCTTAAATAAAAGCAAGCTTCCTGAAAAGGAAGAAATAACAAAATGAAATGAAAAAGGCATTGGCTTGGGTCTCCTGCGTGCTGGATCAGACTCCACGCCTGACAGCCGTTTCCATACTCCGACCCTGGATTGCCTCGGCTGACTGTGTGCTCTGGTTACCTCTTCAAGGTAGGTGTCAGGGCAAACATCCTGAGTGATCACCGTCATTGAATAAAAATGATCAGACCCAGAGCTGCAGAGTAGCCAGTGAGATAAACAACGCCTCTGCACCAGAGGGGAGAAACTGCGTGGCCTTCACATGTGAGCGTTCACCCCTGGGGCACAAGAGCCATGAGCAGCCTTTCCTCACAGGGGACTTACAGCTTTGCATTAAGGGTTTGTGGCTCCATCTTTTGTTTTCTCAGTCCAGGTAGCTTTGGAAAGAAAACCACCCTCGGGCTCTGCTCCTGTGACAGGGACACACCACATGGTCCCAGGAGGAAAGCTTTAGAGTGAGGTGGGTAGCCAACCTGGTAGCCAGGAAATGAGTGACTGACAGTGCCACCCCAGACCCTCCTGCCCTCCCTGGAACCCAGTGCCTCCCGTGTGCTTTCCCGCGGAGTAGCAGTCCCAGCCCCATGGGTCTATTTGACATTTCCATCAGTCATTCGGTCTGTAAACAGCTGTTTATACCAGACTCCCAGGGGCCAGGAGAGCACCGAACAGCCCAAGGGCAGACCATAGAGAAATTCCTGGTGGGAATAATTCTAGGTAATAATAATTGTATTTTGTTTTGTTTTGTTTTTTTAAGATAGGGGCTTCTCTCTGTAGTGCTGGCTGTTCCAAAACTCACTCTCTAGATAAGCCTGGCCTCGAGCTCAGAGATCCTCCTGCCTCTGCCTCCTGAATGCTGGGATTAAAGGTGTGCACCACCACCACCCGGCATGAATAATAACTTGGCGCTGCTTTGTGGGCAGAGAACTAGGAAAGGGCGGGCATTGGGCACCATCTGAGGTCCCTGAGCAAAGCTGCCCAGGGGTGGTGTCCTGCTTGGCACTAGCATCTCTGTGTGTCACACACAGTTCACCCCTTCACAACCAGACCGGTACCCAGGACGTTTGGTATGGCCATTTGTTCCAGTTTTGTTTCTGGCCACCCTACCATAAGGTTGCACAAATACCAAACAATTAATTTTTTAAAAAGTGACTTCTAGAAAAACCTCAATCGCTTAATGGTGTATATATCTATTCGCTTCGTTCCTAAGGCTCCTTTCTGCATTTGGTCAATAAATCTGTCATCAGGAGTAATGGAAAATTAACATTCTGTCCACTCGTTTATTTAGCTCAGTGGTCTCAGTTTAGCAAGCATATTTACCAGAGTAACTAGGGAGATTGTAAGAAACACAGTTGGGACTAGGGCTGTTGCTCGGCAGTGGAATGTGTGCTGCAGAAGCAAGGCCCTCGGGTTGACTCCAAAACACACACCCTTTTATCCAGGCTACATCTCTAGATAGCATCAAATAACCCGTGAAGCTGAGGGACAGTGACAGTTAGGGACAGCTGATCATTATTAACCACAAAATGAAAATATTTAGGCCACAGCCTTCAGATCAGATTGCTGTCTTGGGAGCTAACTGAAGCCTACTACATGGTAACACTGGGAGCACTACATTGGAACAGTGGGAGCACTGCATGGTAACGTTGGGAACACTACACGGTAATACTGGAGCACTGCACAGTAACACTGGAGCACTGCACGAGAACACTGGGAGCACTACATCTGAACAGTAGGAGCACTACATTGGAACACCATGAGAAGTACCCGGCAATCCATGGTTTATGAACCTTCCCATCTAGTTACAGCCACTATAGGCTCAAGCCACCATGCCATGCCGTCTGCAGACCTCTTTGGGAGGTACAGGTTCTAAAGCCAAGCACACACCTCTCAGACTTAATCAGCAAGGGGAGTGCTCTGTGCTTGCCATGTTTCTCTCCTAACGTATCCTGGCCAGCGTCTCCCAGGGGCTCAGCCTTCAATGAAGACCTTTAGTCGTTGCGTTTTGATCATAGATTGGGTACTAGGTTCCCAGGACCCAAGTTTTGAGTATTGTCATGTTTACAGAATGAACAGTAGAACAAGAGTGAGTTGAGGTAGCCCAAGGGAGGGTTAGAAGTGAGAGACCTTAGAGTTGGTCTCAGCCTTGGCTGTGCCCTGTAGGCCCCTGAGCACCAAAGCCTTCGCCCCAGCCTCTGATATAGAGACCATGGGTTGGGATGAGATCAGAGCATCAGGCTTTTAAGTGCCCCAGTGGGGGCGGATGTAGTGATATTTCATTTGTATTTTAAAAACTAAAGCTTTAATGAAGTCCAGAGAGCAAAACAGCCAGCTATGGCTCTTACCTCTACCTCAAGTCGAAATGGCGATCCTGCCTCCAGGAATCTCAGAGTGAGACTGTGTCTGAGACCTGTCTCCTCCTGTTTATAATCCTCTCTAGGACTGGGATTAAAGGTGTGCACCACTACCACCCAGTTTCTATGACAAACTAGTGTGGCTACTGGGATTAAAGGTGTGTGTCACTACTGCCTGGTCTGTAAGGCTGATCAGTGCAGCTGTTTTACTCTCTGAACTTTAGGTAGCTTTATTTATTAAAATACAAATGAGATATCACTACAGGAGGAGGGATGTGTGGCTGAGGCAGAAATGCCAGAGGTACCCTTAGATTTTGTTTTGTTTTGTATTTTTAGTACCCTTAGATTTTAAAGTTTGTTGTTCGAAATAGAGACCTTGAACTTGTGATATTCCTGCCTCTGCCTCCAAAGAGCTGGAATTGTAGACACACATAGCTTCTCCAGAGCTGAAGTTGCACCCAGGGTGTCATGCTCTGCCCCCTCAGTTTCCTTTTCTTTTTCCTTTTCTACTTCTAACACAAATTGGGCTTTTCCTTCTTTGCTCTTTGCTCTTATGCAGATGTCAGAGGTAACATGTCGTTTATGTCTTGCATTTAGTTTCTTTGAGCATCCTCAAATTCACATAGATGGTCAGTCACTCCAGAACAGGAGAAAGAGCATGGGATGCCGGTCTGCCCAGTCAACAAAGGCCAGAACAGGGCATCGGGCTGACAGCATCTCATGCTAACCCGAGTTAGGAAACATTCTCTTATCATTGCTTTATTTCACAGGACCTCAGCAGTGTGGTATTCTGTCGGTTGGTATAAAATACACCCCCATTTCAAAACCAAGAGGGGTTGGGGTGTATAACTCAGTGGTAGAGCATATGCTCACATGCACAAGCTCCCCAGCACCACAGAGCCAAACGGTCTTCATTCCCCAGCTCTCAGTACCAACTAGACAGCACAGCAGAACCGCAAAACCTAGATCTCGATTACACATTTGTTCCACTCTCAGAAACGAGAAGTTAACTGGCTTGCTCCACCAAGAAGCAAAGTCATTTCCACTCAGTGGCCGTCCTCAACATGGTGACGAAGGCAAAAGGCACACATGCGTCTCAGTTGCTGGAGCTTCTAGATCTCATCTCATTTCGTCCCCCACTCATGAAGATTTCCTCCAGGGTCCTCGCCAGGTGTCTGCACTGTTGTAGTGATAGGGGAGCGGGCCTGCTTTTGTCCCACCCGGCTCCCGCACGGCT
>LOJH01042502.1:4445-16920 GCA_001685095.1 Ellobius talpinus | reverse complement strand
TGTGGTTGCTGGGAATTGAACTCAGGATCTCTGGAAGAACAGCCAGTGCACTTATGCTCTGAGCCATCTCTCCAGCCCTCAGTTTATTTTCTTTAAAAGCTAAAGTATCATTCTGTTTTCATTACTATAATTCAGTAATATGTGTTGATATCTGGAATAGTAATTCCCACACATTACTCTTTATGATCAAGATTGCTGCATCTATCTGACATAAAGAAGTTTGCTGTAAGATTTTGTATCTTAGCTGTTATACACTCATGAAATCTCAACAATATCACTGCTTATATGAGACCTGAACAATGACACCACCAATTGACATGCCAATGTGGATAAAGGAAATCTCACATGGCCCCACCCCCAGGTGAAGAGCTACAAGCAATTACTGTCTGGTGAGAGCAGCAGAGATAGTTTTCCCCAGTGATGGCCATCTAAATATTCATCCAATATCAAGTAGCCAAACCCTAAGAACATATACATACAAACAGCACCAGACACACTCTGCCAATTGCACTTATGTATTTATTACCTTTGTATAAAATAATATAAAAAGATGATTTGAATTTGAGATGGAATGGGAGAGGGAGGGTAGGAATGATTGGAGGGTTGAAATATGTAGATATATTTTTGTTAGATTAAAAAATTTCAATGATGATTGCTCACCTGCTGAAAACCAGGGGAGCTTATTGCAGTAGGAAAAAAGACATTATGACACATATTACCTCAATATTTATAAATTTCCAGTGGGTCACATTGGTATTTTCAAGAAACAATTTTCAGGGCTATCTTTTATTTACTATTTTTTCAGGTGATACCTAAAACCTATTGACTATTTACATGCTTAAGCAGACATGTTAAGTTGAACTGTAATTACTCTCATTTAATGAGTAAAGAATAGAATTTGAGATTTGTATACATTTAAAAACTCAATCTAACACTGATAATATTAAAAATATCATTGATATAAAGTATCATCCAATAAGTCAGCTCATATCTTTCTCTTGCATCTGAGAAAGTTGTACATAAAGTGTACTCAAAAGAGAACAACGCTCTTATACTCCTTCATGTCCACTCTTTACCCAAACCCAGTCTTTTCTATAAAGTATTAGCACCATTCATAATAGTTTTTAAGTGACATTATAATTATGAAGTACCAAACTCTGCAAATGATTTGCTTCATTAATTCATTTAATCTCACAACATGCACGAGGCCACTATTATTTCTATTACTTTACTCATGAGTATACTTTGAAAAAATGTTACCACGTTATTTGGTACATAGCTAGACAGTAGAAGGTCAGACTGTTTGACCACATAATTTGTGATAATGTAGATTAACAATTCCGATATAATTCCATACATATAAATCTGTAACATTTATTATCTTACTTTTTCAAGGAAAGCATTTCATTATAATAGATATTGTGTCTTTTCTACTTTGTATGTATACGCTATTATATATTATTACTATCGCAGGTATTCAAAATTACTTTACCATTCAAAAATTTTTAATTATTTCTTTTATTTTATTACATCATATCATTTCTTCTGTTCAATTTCTTTCTCCAAACCCTCTCACATAGCCCTCTTTTTTCCCTTTCAAATCCATGTCTTTTTGATAAAAAGCCTTGCTAAGTCTGTATAAAGTCACTTCTATGTAGATTTTCAGGGCTGACCATATAATTCATTGGTGTGCTCTTCTCTGGGGAAATGGATTTCTTCTGCTCGCAGCATTCCTTTGCGGCTTGTAGGTCTTGTGGTAGGTTTGAGTGTTGGAGTAGAGAGCCACTTGTTAGTTTCTGGCCATTTAGCTCTGAAATACATTTGTTGGTTCCTGGCTGTTTGGCAGCTCAGACCCGAAGTAATCACACAGAAACTGTATTATTTAAGTCACTGCTTGGCCCATTAGCTCTACCTTCTTATTGGGTAACTCTTACATATTAATTTAACTCATCTCCATTGATCTGTGTATCGCCATGTGGCAGCGGCTTACTGGCAAAGTTTCTGCATGTCTGTCTATGGTAGAAGATCCATGGCTTCTCTCCAACTCCTCCTTCTTTCTTCCAGCATTCACTTTAGTTTTCTCTGCCTAGCTTTGTTCCCTTACAGCTCTGCTATAGGCCCAAAGCAGACCCTTTATTAACCAATGATATTTACAGCATACAGCGGAGAACCCCACATCCTTTGAGGCCTCTTGACTTTTACCTGCACACTTAGCATGTCTATTTCTGTTGTCCTATTTAGCTCTTGTGTAGGAAGTATTATCAGTGAGACTCCATGGACGTGGCCTCTAACAAGGATAGAAGACACAATCTCACAATGAACTTCTTTTTCATTAGCTCTTACAATCATTCTATCTGCTCTTTCATAATAATGATCCTAGGTCTTATGTGCTGGAGTTGTATATGTATCTGATGGGTCTGACCTCCACAACTCTACATTTTTATTAGCTTTAATTTTCTTCAATAGCCTCCATTTGTTGTGAAAAGAAGTTTCATTGATGAGAAGTGAGGATTGAATTTATTAGTAGTATTATTATTGATTTATTATAATATTATTAACATTATATTTGTTAATCTGGGTCTTTATATTCAGCAGTATTTTTTAATTTATGAAACCTGGTACCCCAGAAATTGATACATATGTGTTTAGGATAGTAATAGCTTCTTGGCTAATTGATTGCTTCATTAAAATAAAATGTACCTCTTTATCTCTTCTAATTGGTTTTAATTTGAAGTCTGTTTTGTCAAGTATTAGGATATCAATGCCTGAATGTTTCCTGATCTGATATTTTGTAGCATATTTATACTTTATTTTACTTCAAGGTAATGTCTATCCTTAAAACTAAATATATGTCCTGTATTCAAGCAATAGATAAATGCTGCTTTTGATCCATTTAGCTGGCCTGTGTCTTTTGACTGGAGAATTAAAGCCATTAACATTTAAAGTTATCATTGAGATATATATGTTACTGGTGCAATAGTGGCAAAAATTTGGGACTATCTATTTGGATTTAAGGTTCATTTCATGAGATGGCACCTATACCTGACACTGCTTGAGTTATCAAGATTCTGAGACTAGACTGCCCATGGATCTAAAGAAAAAAAAACACAATTTTTCCAAAGCAACATAGCTATAAAATGACTCTTAACAATATCGCATAGTACTCATAGATCTGTATGTCACTCAGCCATCATCAGAAAAGATTCCTCCTGGAGTAGATGAGAGTGAAGGCAGGAGGCCCACAACTGGGCAGTGTGAGGGACTTTGGAAGTCTTCATCAAACCCCTCCCCTCAGGGCTCAGGGAACTACACAGAAGTGAAGGAGGAACATAGGAGCTAGAAAAGATGGATGATACAAATAGTGTCTTCCAGACACAACAGGACACACATATGAACTCACAGAGAGTGTGGCAATATAAGCCCCATCTGTGCAGAAACAAGTCAGTTAAGGTCCTAGTATTGAAAGGGAGAAAGTGGACACAAATGTCATCCCTAAACAAGAAACTCTCAAAGGAGAAATTAATTACTTCAACAGAGTCTCACTGAATATACAAACCGTACTTAAGGATGGGTCAAATTCCCAGCAGCAGATGATCAACGCACACTTTACTCAACAGTATTTTTGGAGAACCTTTTTTTCAGGGGGGGAATTTCTTTTTGCTTTATTTGGGCATTTTTAACCTTACCGGTCTGTTGCTTATACATTATGGTTTCCAATTTTGTGTTTTTTGGATCTTGCTTGTGTGTGTCTTTGCCTGTGAAATCATTTCTCATGCTTTTTCTTTTTGTTTGGTTTGTTGTTCTGTTTGTTTGTTTTATTCTATTGTTTATTATTTGCCTATCTTTTCTCTTAAAGGAGAGAGAAAGAAGGTGTGGAGCTGGGAAGGTGGGCATATCAGGAGAATCTGAGAGGAGATGGGGAGGCGTGGTAGAATATATTGTATGAGTAAATACTACAAATAAAAAATTTTAAAAAGAAATGTGTGTTAATTGTGGCCATTGTGCTGTTGATTTTGGTGTTGTTTTTTCTTAGGGACACTTTGTGTTTTAGTAATTATGGCTTCATATTTCTCTACATAATCTCTTAGCTTTCTCTTCAGCCTGAACTATAACTTCTTATATTTTCTTTAGTTTTGGTTTTTGGAATGTAAGTTTTTATTTGTTTGATTTATCAAGAAATGCTTTTCTTCCTCCTTAAATTACAACAGATGATTTAGTTGGATCTAGGTTGGACTTCTTGGTCTTTTAGGACTTGGAATGTATTACTCCAGAACTTTCTGGATTTCAAAGTTTCCACTGAAAAATCAGCTGTTATTCTGATTTTCTGTTAATCTGTGACTTGTGTATTTTCTCTTGCAGCTTTCAATACACTGTTTTTGTTCTTTATACTTAGTGTTTTAATTGTGATATACTGTGGCTGCTTTCTTTCCTGATCTTGTCTATTCAGTGTTTTGTATGCTTCTGTTATCACTATGGGTGAGTCTTTCCTTAGTTTGGGACAATTTTCTTCTAAGAGCTTGCCAATGTCATTGAGTTTGGATTCTTCTCCCTCATACATGCCGATGATTCAAAGATAGAGTTTTCACGGCATCTCATGTTTCTTGTATTTTCTTGTAATGTGTTTTCTTCAACACTTTTCTTATTCCTTCCTTATTTGATCTTGATTCTCTACTTTATCTTGAGCCCATTTATTTTAACTTGACTTATTCAGTCTACTAGTAAAGTTTTTCTTTGAGCTTTTTATTTGGGTTATTGAGAGAC
The DNA here is from genome assembly GCA_001685095.1 of Ellobius talpinus. Lineage (NCBI taxonomy): Eukaryota > Metazoa > Chordata > Mammalia > Rodentia > Cricetidae > Ellobius > Ellobius talpinus. The sequence continues at coordinate 12,159 of LOJH01042502.1, read as the reverse complement.
AAATCTTTAAAATGACTTTACCATTCACAACTTTAATACAAATTTCTCTTGTACAGTTCTAAAGAAGTTTGCATAACCACATTTATGTTTATTACTAAGAGACAAGGAGGTAAACAGACTTATGGCAGACAGACTGATAAGGAGAGGGGTTACAAAGAAATTACCAAGGTGACAAACATCTGGTGCTTCTTCTCCTCCTGAGACAGAAGCCTGAAGAACATTTGTTTTATTGCCATTGCCAGAGCCCCCTTCTGGATGACTGGACCATATTGGTCAGATATGTTCAGGGCTGGTCCTGAACATGTTTACCTATCAGTCTCCCTTCCTTTGTCTAAGTTGACAAAAATTAAATGATGGGAGCAAGGCCCATTCCAGGGTACCAAAAACCTTTTAGAATATCTAGGCTCCTGGGAGACAATCTATTCATTATTTTGATTTTTGGGTACCCTTCCCACTCTTAGGGAGTCATTTCTCTGTGTCTCCCTTGTGTGCTTCCTCACTTCTTATAAAGTTTGTTATCTGTTGTCTGCTGGGTCTGATATTTGTCATGCCTTTAATTCTTTTGCAGGCAGGAAAAAAATCCAGTCAGGACACATAGGCCTTAACACTACAGATATTGCAACATTAGTATCTACATTTCAAATGGAGAGATTTTGCAAGATTTCTGAGGTGAAAAATCACCTTCCTTGTCAAAGCATTTCTTCCTGTTAGATATTTAAATGTTCCACCTAGAGCAGAAAAGGGTTAGGCATATATCATTTGGATAAATAGGAAATTGCTCTAAGCTCTCATGTGGCAAGCACCACCCCATAGAGTAGAAAATTTATCCCTAGAAATGAAACAAACAATGTTTAGAAAAAAAAGAAGTCCTTTTTTTTTCTCACTACCATGAGTAGATGGTGATACTGGTTTGGTGAATCAACAAAGTTAATTCTCATGTCAGAAGAACATAGGCTCTTGCATATTTGCTGATTATGTGTTTCAAATTTCATCTCTCAGAAGCTGCTAAAATGATGGCATTTGCCTCTGATCTGTGTTAGATATTTCACCAGAGTACGTTTTAGAAACCAGATAGACAGGAGTCAATTAGGGAACACATGCTTTAAAGTCCAGGTAAAGGAAAATATTTAATGTAAGCTATGCAGTTTTATCACTCTTACACCGTATTCCAGAGGGTTTCAGTTTCTTCTGCCATATATTGCAGTCATCCAAGAAAGATGAAAAGGAAAGTCAAAAGATACATGCTATAGGCTAAAACAATTTATGCTTATATGTCAGCATTTACCGCAATTCATTCAAGGTATCGGTGTGCATGATTCATTCAATGAGCTTTTATTGCTCACCTACTTCCACAAGACTGGGGTGGGAGGTGGTAATTGTCAAGCTTTGTGGTAGTCATCGGTAATGCAATAAACAAGAAAACAGATAAAGCAACTGAAAACCAAAGATCATGGCCAAATTTGGAGAATGAATCAACTCATTGTCAGTGAACTAATGGACATACAGTGCATCAGAGTGGGAAAATGCAGTGGGAAGTACATCAAGATTAAGGGAAATAGAAATGAGAGACTTGGGATACATGTCTGACAGTGTTTAGTATTTTCAGAGGAAGTTCCTACCCCACAGCCATGTTTGGGCAGATCATGAGGGAGTTAATTGAGGACATTTCAGGAGGAATCACTGGAACTGAAGGTCTGGCAGCAGAAAAGGGCAAATCATGATTAAGAATCTTGGAGATGAAACAGAAGACGAGAAAGACGATATCCAAGGAGAAGTGGCCAGGGCCATGGATGGCTTGATTGTGATGACTAAGAGTGTCATTAATCTTTTCCTAAAGGATTGAAATGATTGGGTTCACCTTTGGCAGATTGTCTGAGGCTGCAATGTGGAAAAGATTAACACATGAGAATATCAGAGGAAGGCTAGGCGAGTTAAGTTACAATCATCTGAGCAAGACATGTCTTCAGTTGGAGTCAATAGCAGAGGATGAGGTGGATATTAAATCACAGTAACACTGGTCTTCTGAAAAGGGATTGTCTGTTTCAGTCTGAGCTTCAAAGGAAACACACATTTACAATTTTAAACTATAAGATTCAACTAGATGGAAATGAAAGGGAGACAAGAAGCCCAGAGGTGGGGCTGAAGAAAAGTCCTTAGAAGGCAAGGACACAGAAAGTTACCAGAAGCAGCTGGAGGGGCTGTAGGTGATTCGTGGAAGCCAGGCAGAACATTGGCTAGAAGCCCATGTCAGAAAAAAATGTAGGAAGTAACTGTTGTGCTGTTTCAAAGGCCCTTGAGAGATCCTATCTTCACTGAGAAGTGATTGGGATTTAACAAGAGACAGGTTGCAGTGGCCTTGAAAGCAATTGTTGGGACCTGATTAAATCATTATACGATTTCAAGACAGAATGAGCAAAAAAGAGTTGGATGGCTTTCAAGATTCACTGACAGCGGAAGCAGAAAAACAGGACAATGCTGAAGGAAGTGATGGGGTTCAGATATTTGTTGTTTAAACGGTCACTCCCCCCATGGAAAACTTAATCTGTTTAAAAGTTAAGGAGAAAAACAAATTGTTATTTCAGAAGGGAGAAGAATTCTCCTGTGTCCTTGAAGATATGATGTAAGACACTGTGTATCCTGAAGAGATGGTTTTGATGGCCTTGGAAGCTGAGACAGGCACAGGAGGCACAGGAGGCACAGGAGGCGAAGTGTGCCAGCTGAAGCAATGTTAGCTGGGTACAGGTGGATGTTGCTCTGAACCATTTCTAATGCATTGGGGAGATGAAACTAGGCCACTGAGAATGGTCGGGCAGCCTGTTGATATTTGAGGAGAAGAGAGCTGTCCAGCTAAAGGTTCCTGATTCTTATATTAACATCGTAATAAAGCCTTTATTCTCTGCTCTTAAGAACTAGGGTATATACATAGAATGCCTTTGGTTACTCTTTGTTAATAATGATTCTGATCTAGAAACTGTAACCTGTCAATTATATCTAGCTTTTCATCAGCACAAAAGTACATAAGTATCTTTTAGAGAAGTTTGGTTAATTCCTATGCACAGAGCCAAATCCCAATTCCTTTATCTCTGATCTTATTCTACATAATATGATATTTCATAGTGAAATATTCCTTCAACTTTACTTATGAACATGTATGGATGGATTTATCGGGACAGCTAACATCTTTATTTCCCTGCTAACAGAAACACTAGATTGACAGTGTTCTTAGATTCACAGAACATTAAAAGCTGGAAAACACATGAGATCTTTGCATGTTATAGTGCATTTAGTTCATAAATAATAAAATAAAGTGGGAAAAGAAGAATTGATAACTTTAAATAAATCCCAGATTTCCTGATGGACTTAAATATAGATTGATTTATTTTTAGATAGGTGTACCTTCATATCATCATTACTTTTGCCTTAAATTTATTTCTTCTTCAGGTTTACAATTAAATATTCAATTGCATGGTCACATGCTTTATGCAGTTACAAAAATTGTTTGCAAGTTATATTAAGCAACCAGTGCTTTTAGAGAAGAGTATGCTGCTCTGCAGATGGTACCCACATGTGTGGGTTGAATGGTGACTTTATGTGCAGAGTATATTCAATCCTGCTGGTATTGTAAGCACATTAGAGTCTTTATAAACAAGAGATACACAGATGCCCAGAGAAGCCATCTGAGGATGCAAGATGAGAAAACCCAGCCACTGACTGAAAAGTGACAATGTTTGTCAGAGAGAAGGAGCAGGATTTGGGACTCTTTAACACACAGAGTTTCCAGGGCGAGCTAATTATTCTGGTATCTTGATTACTCAAGCCTCTTAACCTGTGAGTCAATAGCTTTCTGTTGTTTTAAGTTACTCTGTCTGTGGTGTAGATCATGTCATAGAGTTACAGTAGATAAAGACAGACCCTTCAGATTTTACCCTACGTTTCACACCAAGACTACAGGATATAGTCTATCATTATGTATAACTCGAGAAAGATGGCACATAACATGGGAAGAACTGTTATTTAATTAGTACCTAATCTACACCAGCAGTTTTTGCCTTAAATGTTTTAGCTCATTCATTGCAAAGCATCACCATAGTGTCTGTACATGTCACATAATGTCTTGTGAATGAATTGTTGCAAAGCTTGGAGGAATTGCTCAGCCAGTCAGTTGGTACAGTGCTTGCTGTCCAAATATGAGGACATAAGTTTGAATAACCAACACCCATAGAAAACAAGAAAAGAACCCGAGGTTGGCAGTGTGTGCCTGTAATCTTAAATTTATGGAGGTTGAGACAGAAGAATACCAAGTGCTTTCTGGCCTGCTGGGTGCGGATCTGGTATCTAGCCACTCAACACAAGGATCATCAGGCTAGAATGCACATCTGCTTCCAGCTTTCTTGGCAGATAACAGGTTATACATCTCTTCCCTTGGAGTAACAGCCTGACATGCTGACATTTCAGAATCCAACGTGCTTATCTATGAGGACGTGTACCTCCATATGTCCTACAGTGGCTGGGGTGCTCTCAGAAGAAGTGGGGCTGTGTGTGAATCATAATGGGCATCTTTGCTTTCTTACTGCCACACAGTACGTTCTCTGTATCACTCTCATCTCAGTTCTCCAGCTTTCTCGCTGCCTGAAATTTTCAACCCACCTATTAGGTTGTGTATGTAAACATGTTTGCGTGTATATATGTATGAGTCTATCAAAGCAGTGTCTCACTATGTGGTAGCTCCAGCTGGCCTGGAACCCACTATATAAACTTGACCTCAAACTCACAGAGATCCACATGTTTCTGTCTTCTGACTGCTGGAAATGAAGGCTTGTTCCACTACTTCTAGCTTGAATGAGAAAGCATAACATAAACACAGAAGAAAAATCCCTAAATGACAAGTTCTTCCCATATTCAAGGAAAGAAGAATGTAAGAATTCAATGTAAGAAACAAGGAGATCAATTTAGAATTCAAAATACCATCACAGTGTTAACGGGTAAGCATTTATTCATTTCTAGACATACTTGCAGGACTGAAAAAAATGGCTCAGCACTTAGAATCACACACTGCAGAGGATCTGAGTTCTGCTTTCAGCACCTATGTTGGGTAGCACACAAGTGACTTCAGCTCTAACTGCTGCGAATGTGCAGTTTATTTTTCTGGGATCTTTTGGCACTGCACCATATGCACAAACCCAAACACTCTGCACATGCATTATTATCCTTAAATTGAAAGAAGATATAGAGATGCTTACATGTCTTTTGATGTTGCTGTATTCTTCTAAGGGGAGATTTCAGAGTTTCTTTGGCTACTTTTTTTTTCTAATCCTGTGCACTTCTTTCTAATAGAATTTCTCCTTATTTTTATTATGACAGTTTCATACATGTATGCAATTAAATCTTAGTACCTCTTAGCCTTTGCTATTCTTTATTTAATCTCCTCCTTCTACCACTGGATGCCTTCTTCTCCCCTATAAGTTCTACTACTTTCATGTCTTTTTATATCTGTAATCCAGTGAGACTAAATATGTTTGCCTACCCAGGACTGGTGTGAGGTTGCTTACTGGAGTATGGACAATTAGTGCTTATACCACCTATAAAAGATTGGACACCTCAGCTTTTCATTGTAGGAGGGGTAAGGGTTCATAAGGCCCCACCCTATCCTAGGGACTATGGTGACTGAGGGAAGTGGCATCACTTAATGTTTTCAGTATTAAACCAGTAGCATGACCTCAGAGTTTCCACATGCTTGCTTCCCACTTGTTTGCAACCTCAAGAGGTGGCTCTTCCTTCTATAGGATTCAATAGAGTGAACTCACTAGAGTAAAATAGAGATCTCTATTCTGAATAACATCAAGTGGTCTGAGTTTGGGTCTGTGCTTTAGAGTTTAAGGAACATATGTCTCTTCATCTTTTATTTACAAAATAGTTTGCATAGCAGCTCCAGGTATGTTTTCCCTTATGTACTTACTGAACTAGCCATAGCATTTACAGAACAGAATGCTGGAAATTAAGAAGTACTGGGAATTCGAGTTAGCAAAGACATTCCGTTATCTGCAGTCCTGATGGATGTATTGTGTTGTAGGTTGAGAAATTCATGGCATCCATAATTATTTTTGAAATGGTGCATAGCATGAGTGTGGCCACGGAAAAGTGTAAATATTTACAAAGTTGGCACATTCATTTCTTACTGCTTGGTGTTGGTGCTTTGGCTTCAGTTTAACAATGTGTTCTTCAAGGATTAAAAACTAAGCAAGAATTTCCTCTGTCACCTGGAATTGTACCATATTGACATCATTATCATTTTGTCAAGTTATAAATACAAAGCAAAGAAGAGTATTAGGTAAGAAAGTGCACTAGGAGAAGATGAGAGAGGAGTGTGCACAGGACTCATGGTGGCAATAGTCACCCAAAATAAATCAGCATCAAGTGTTACATGTATGAGCATTAGTTGATGTCTGTTAGAAAACAAAGCCAAAGGATGTAGAAGGTAAAATGGTCACAGGCTAAAATCACATCTGAGTGTGGCAGCAGCATGTGTGTGTTAGAATTATGCTGAGCTTCTACTGTGAAAAACAACAAATCAGAACTCAATCACTCAGAAAACAGGGTCAAGGGCAATTCTCATCCTTACATTTTAGGAAATAGTAGGAAGGAAATGATTTTCTGTCATCTAAACACTGGTTTCCAGGAAAGTAAATCAACAACCAGCTTATGAAATTCATTCCAGGAAAAAATATTTGTCTTTGGGATATTTTTTTAAAGACTCAGAAAGCTGAAAGTGTGGGAAAATTATAGGAAAATAGCTAACAGATGTCAAAAATAAAATCAATCAACAAACCAAAGATTTGGGTAATTGTATTGTAGACAAGTAGACACACGGTTAATATTTATTGCTTATAAAATTTTTTACAAAATGACAGGCATAAGATAAATAAAGAATGAAGATAAGAGCCACTGTCAGACAAATAAATCATAATATTGAACATAAACAAATCCATCCAGGACTAATGCTGCAGTTCTATTATCTCAGATGTTTGGGCGGTAGAAGTATTGTACATTCAAAGCCAACCTGGATGTCAAAGTGAGTACAAAGCTAGCTGTTTCCATAGAATAGGACTGGGGATATAGCTCAGTGACACAGTGCTTGCCTAGTGTGTGATTAGCCCTGTATTTGATCACTCGTACTCCAAAAAAGAGAAATACAAATCCAATCTACAAGGCACAATGGTAAATGTACGGGAGTGCCAAACAGTGCAAAAAGACAGCAGCACTGTTAGACATGTGGCATAAGGAAAAGAGGAAAGGTGTAATTTTTTTGTTGTATGGAAATGAAAAATTCAAAGAGGTACATAGGCTATCGCAATTATAAAGCAAAGCCAAATATTATAAACTTACAGATAAATGAGTTGTTATGTATTACATAGTATTAGACTTACATCTGGTTATTTGTGCACATAGAGAAACAAGTACAGATAAAGATTTCTGTACAATTTATACTGGATAGTAGAAGAATTTAAACAAATGTGAGGGATGATTTGCTTAAACAGTGAAATAAACAAGAAAAGCAGCACAAAATAGACAGGAGTGGCATACTCACACTCTATTTTTTAAATGTCTAAATTTTTGTCCAAAAATAAATATATTCATCTGTTGAGTACATTAAAAAAATCAATAGAGGGGCTGGAGAGATGGCTCAGTGGTTAAGAGCATTGCCTGCTCTTCGAAA
>LOJH01042500.1:0-14184 GCA_001685095.1 Ellobius talpinus | reverse complement strand
CACTACATTTTTAAAAACTAAGTAGCCTTGAATTCCAGTTTAGATTTTACTATATCAACATTTCTATATCTTTACTGTATCATGTTTAATTCTTGTGGACAGAAGGCAGACTGTTCATTTTGAATCTCTTAGCAATTTTGACACATTGCCTTCCCAGCAAATAATATGCATCTATCCCTTGAGATTACTGTGAACTTTTAAATAGAAATCTATTAACACAATATCTACTCCTCAAAAACTCGGCAATTATGATGATGATGAAGTTTTAAAAATTATTTTAATAGTAGGAATTCAATAAATGTTTGTTGAATGTCTTTGGAAATAAGAGGATTCTTTTTATGTAACTGACAGAATGTTTCCATTGACAATTTTATGCAGGTTTATAATATATTCTATTTACCATCTTTTCCCCACTTTGTCTCATCTTACTCTCACCCATGCTATCACATCCTATTCTCTACAAGTTTGCTTCCCAAGTTCATATCTCTTTGCTTTGTGTTGTGACCCTTTGAGATTAACCAAGATTTTCTGTGACCACAGCTTTGGAATTTTCTACATTGAAAACTGATGGGCTCACTTGTGGGTATGCAACTGAAGGAAATGCACCAGAATCCATCAATATTCACCTGTTCATCAGATATGGGTAGGTTCCTCCCTAATCTATGATCAGTTGTTGACATATCCATTCTTGTACAGGCCCAGTAAAGGAAATCAGGGTTGCTATGCAGTCAGGTTTACAAAGAACATGTTATAATGACAATTTAAATGTAAATACCTTCTACCTGTCACCCAAATTTTACATTATCTCATGATGTTCTTTGATCCTTAGTGGGGAATGTATAAATATTGACAGAGTTTTCTGTCCTGCCCAGTCCTGTAGTCATTCAGTTCCCAAAGAAACACACAGAGGTTGGCCTATTATCTCAGGCTTCTTATTAACTAATTCTTACATCTTACATTAACCCATTATTCTTGTCTGTGTTAATCATGTGGCTTGGTGCTTTTGTCTGTGAGGGATTCTTATTTTGCTTCCTCTGTGGCTGGGTATCAACTGCAGACTGACTCTTTCCTCTTCCCAGAATTCTCCTGTTCTCGTCGCTTTGCCTATACTTTCCTGGTCACCCTACCTATACTTCCTGCCTGACTACTGGCCAATCAACATTTTATTAAAATACAGGTGACAAATCTTCACAAAGTACAAATCCATTGTCCCACAGCATATAAATGCCCTATTTTGGGTCGTGTACTCAATGGTCTCATTCTTATCCCTAGTAGCTGCAAATCTGCATATATGTTGAAATGAAGTTTATCAAATTAAGGATTCAAGTAGAATTTATCAATAGGTATAAACATAAATATTTACAATACAGTTTAGGTTCATGCCGATTTATCTAAAGTATAGTAGGAATTTTTATTCTAGGGCATATGATCTTCCAAGTCATGTTTTATTTGTTTTTTGGTTTTTGACCCAGTTTACATTACCAGGCAAGTGTTCATTCCTTTGGAGTGGCCTACAATATGATCTGAGAGAAAATGGTTACCTTGTAGCAGTCAGGCCATGCTTTTGTACGTCTTGCCTGTCAAACTGATATTGGAATTCATGGAGTTTGCAGCTGGGAAATATTATGAATGTCTTCCCCAGGAACTTTCAGAACTGTGAACATTATCCAACCCGGAATAATCCCAGCTTTATTTTATGATATCTTGCCACCAAAGTGAGTAGTGTTTTTAGAACTAACTCTTACCATCTAGTTCTGGTGGCCAATCAAGATGAGGATCAAGAGTATGTATGGTTTTGGAGACACCTGAACAACAATTTACAAAGAGGTATCCTCACACTAGGACCTGGAATTTTTGTTTAGTAAACAGTGGCTTCAAGGAGTTTCGTTATCTAGTCATGCAAGATGTCATCCCTCTAACATTTCATTTTATGTATTATGTTATTTGAGCGTTCACACATGATGTATGCAAATGTACATGTGTTCTAAGGCAGGCATGTAGACATCAGAGGATAATGTGCAAGAAACTTCAAGATCAAACTAAGTTTTGATCACTGCCATTGCTGACTACTATAAACACGGGTACTCAACACAATTTTATTATCTATTACTGTTCTATGCAGGACATCTAATGTGTCTCACCAGGTTATATGCAGTTTGTCAACAGAGCTCAATTCTATCTGAAATCTCTGCCTTCAGTGTCTTTATGTTTTGCTCCAAATTTATTTTTTGTAGTTGTAGGGCAGAGGGCAATATGTCTTTAGCAGATGTCTGCTAAGGCTCATTTGCAGTTTCTAATGGAAATCTGTATTCTTTAATTTTCAGCTACCATTATCCACCTGTAAAGCCAATAAGAACACACTGAGAACTTATCATACTCCTTCCTGCTGTCTGAACTTCCTGTTCCTTTTGCACTTCTAAGGACTCCTAAAAATAATTAAGAACTCACAAGATAACCCAAGACAGCCTTATTTTGAAAGATTTATGTTTATATGCTTTTGTGTGCCAGAATGTGTTGGAGTGGGCAGAGGAAAATTTCAGATTACTTAGATCTAGAGCTACTGTGAGTTGTGAGTTGCATGCCTGATATTGGTGTTCAGAACAAACTGAGGTCCTCTGCAAGAACTCTGAGCCATCTCTCTAGCTCATCTTCAGGTTTTGAATTTGAAAGACTAACACATGATTCCATATTGAAAGCCTATTAACATTTAATGTTACATAACCACTAATGTAAAACAAATAGTTAAAGATCATAGGAGATCCAAACCCTTCCAGCCAGTAGTCTAAGAAGCTATTTTACATATACTAATAAGCATATACTATATGCTTATAAGTATATATATATATATACATATACTAATATGCTATACTTAATACTGTCTCATCAATAGCTTAATTCTACTGTAAGAAGTTTACACTTTTCTGCAGTTTTATTTAGAATAAGATAAAATATTAATTTATGAAGAATAGAAATAGAAGGCAAGAGGAGAGGAGAGGAGAAGTGAAGAGAAAAAAAGAAAAGGAAAGAAAAGAAAAGAGAAAGGGGGACCTATTGAAAAGGTGAGGGAAAAAGAAGTGGAAAGGAGGAAAAAAAATCACTGTTAGGTAATTTTGGTATATAATATCATCAAATATAATAAGTTATGAGGTGGTATAAAACAAGATTCATTAAAGTTTGTTTTTGATAAGAATTCTTAGCACTCCTACCACAATGGACAAATCTGTGACCACCTGAAAATGCTGCCTCATTGAAGTATCTGTCACTCTTCTCTGAGAATCACTGGTGATAAAAACAGGCAGAAAATTAAATTATCACTGTAACAGAATGAAATACCATGCAGTCTGAACAATATCTCCAAGAGAGTTTTGTTCTTTTTATATTTTCAGACTTGGTTGCTTCTTTTGAGCCCAGATCTCATTTAAATCCAGGCTGATCTTAACCTCAACATGCAGCATGGTGGAGCAGAGCAATTTGCATCATGGTGGACAGAAAGCAGAGCAAAGGGCCCATAAGAAAAGGCAAACCCTGCCCCTGGAAGATATCACTCTGTGACATAATCCCACCAGAGCCTCCTAGTATAACACAACCAACTAGGGACAAGTTTCTAATGCACTGGCCTATGGAGCATATTTAATATCCAAGCTATATATTCACCTGTATATTCTCCCAGTGGACTCTTTTGTCTGTGACCTATTCACGGAAATCCTGGACAATCAGAGTCCATCTGACTTTCACAACCACTTTGAGAACGTATCTTAATCCTTTATCATCTGTAGTTTTTAGTATGCTTCAAAAATTTCTATACTACTAGAAATGTAGTTTAAATGAGTCAAACATGAATTGTAAAAATATAAATGGATCAAATAACTATTTTGTACACACAATCCTGTTTGCTCATTGTATGGCCTTTGAAAAGAGGTATTAAAACACACAATGCTATACTTTATACATGGGTCCATAATAAATACTTATTTTTAGAATAGCTATTATTCCATAATTACCTAATAGTCTTGCATTTTTCAACTGTAATGCAAGGACAAAATATTTCAAATAATAATCTCATTTTTCTTCTTTGTGCTCCAGAGAATCATTACCTCACTCAATATATGAGAATTAGAATTTTCTTTCATCTTTTTTTGTACAGCTTGTTTTTCTTGTCTTTGCCTAAAAATTTTTAAATAAAGGTTGTAAACTTTACTTAAATCTCTTTTGTTTTGATCTCACAATATTTCAGTCATAGAAACTCATATGCAAGCATATGAGCCTTTGTAATTTTTATAATTAAAAAATCTATATCAGATGAAGAAAATTTGAAAAAAAGCCTCATAAAGTATGGAAACAAAGTGTTATGCCCAGTCTGTCAAGATTCCAAAAGACCACCAGGGAGACTGACTCACCAAAATGCAAAAGATAGGTTTATTGTATGCACAGTACAAGCTGACAGGGACCTCATCAAAATAACTGGTGCAGCTGGCAAGAAGAGGTACCCCCACCCTTCTAGAGAACATTATTTAAAGGCAAAAACCAGAAAAGTTACATTAGCAGGATGTGTGCTGACCATTGATCACTACAATGTTGGAACGTTAGAAATTTCCTTTGGACAGTCTGTTCCTGTGTGGTGCCTGGGTAGTCTCATATTGTGGTCTTTATTGGAACCAAGTATTGCCTCAGGGTAAACTATTGAGACACAGGACTCTATTGAGTTTGTCATGACTGGGTCCTACAAAAAGAAAAACTATGGCCATATTTTCAACACCAAGAAATAATTATTGTTGGGGACTGCAGACCACCAGACCCTGAATTTCTTGTAAACAACTTGTTTTCCTCTGCTCTGATTAGCCTGCCGCTGCTCTGAGCACAAGATCCTGATGGCAGACTGGTAGGGCTACAGCTGAAAGATCCTGAGAGCTGGGGCTTGGTCAGAGCTCTATATAAGCTGCCCCTGAGCCCAATAAAGTGGGCATTCTTGCCATTCTTGTCTCAAGAATGTCCCCATGGCTCCGGGCCCTGTCAGTCTTTCTGTCTGTGTGTGTGTGTGTTTCTATGTTTTTAAATCTTAAGCCTAGTTCCATAGTGCATAGTGTGGAGACCACAGAACAGAACTGGTATAGTTTTACAAATTATTGATAAATTTTCATTTATTTGTGTTCAGTTCTAAAACAAAATTGGTATTAAAGATATACTTTTTCATCATGTTTCTTCTATATTCAAATTATTAAATGAACCTTTTCTATATTGTCAAATACTCTTCCATAATATTAATATTCTAACTGCAAGGTCATTTTAATTTGCTATATACTAATTGCTTATTATTCTGTTTTGCAGAATTTATTAAAAGCATTCTATTGATGCTTGCTTACGGTTTCAGAAGTTTAGTGCATCATAATCATGCCAGGGAGCATGGTGGCTTGTAGTAGTCAGGTGCCAAAGCAGTAGCTGAGAGTTACATCCTGATCTGAAGGCAAGCAGAGAGAGCAAGAAGAGCTAGAGCAAGAGCAAGGGAGAGAAGGAAGGAGAGAGAGGGGGAAGACCAGGGAGGAAGGAAAGGGAGAGAAAAAGAATGGGCTTGCCATGGACTTTTGAAACTTCAAAGCCCACTGCCACTAAAACACTTTCTCTAACAAGACCACCACTCCTAATCCTTTTAAGTTTTATAGTTCTACTCCCACTCCCACGTGACTAAGTAAGTAATCAGCATAGGAGCCTACGGGGGCCATTCTTATCTAAGCTACCACACCTGCCTAAGATGACCATGTGCATGTAGGTACCCCTGTAGACCAGAAGAGGGTTTTAGCATCCCTGGAACTGGACTGGAACCTGGAACTGGACTGGAACCTGGAACTGGAATGGAGCTGAAATCCACCTAATGTGGATACCAAAATGCAATGGTGGTGCTCTGTAAAGTAGTAGGTGCTCTTAGCTGCCTAGCAATCTCCCCAGATTTGTTAAAAGATTTGCACATAGTTGCTACTTTGGTTCATGGACTATACACAAAGTTGTTAACAGCTGGTATGGCCCACAACCTATAAACTCTCCATAATACTCTGAAGAGTGTGATTATTGTATTCAATTTAAAACTCTGCCATACCTTGTGGAAATTTTCTCAAATCATTAAAATAATGTTTTAATGTTGTAGGCTTCATTTATTAAATTATCTACTTTATTTTAATATCTTTGTATTGATTTGACAAATGTCTATATTAACTTTGAAACATCAGTTCACTTAGTTGAAATTTCTACATTACTGGTATTTGAGGTCAACTATGAAAAATCTTCCTGAATAGTAGTTATTAAATAATAGTCTTATTGGCTATTTATTCACTGCTGTGACAAAATGCCTAAGAAAAGTAACTTAAGGAGGGAAGCTTCTTGGATCACAGGCTCAAGGTACACTTTATCAGGTGACAGCATGGTATCAGTGGTGTGGAGGGCCTCTTCACATTGAGAGAAGTAGAGACAAATGTTGGGGTTCAATTGGTCTCTTTTGTTTTGTTCTGTTTTCTGTATTTCAGATCTCTAGCCCATGGAATGTCTGTTGCCACCCACATCCAATTTGGGTCTTTCTTATGCAGTTAAATCTTTCAGAATGTATTCTCACATACACATACAGCTGTGTGTCTCCTAAGGTTTTCAAATCTAGTCAAATAGGCAATGAAAGTTAACTACCACATATTATGGATTACATGTAACTCCCAGAAAGGAAAAATAGAGGATGCAGTTTTAGATCTCAGATTCTAATTTTGGATGAAAACTTCTAAGAAATTTATTATTTACAGAAATATCAACATCATTTAAAATGAATATGTCTGCTTTTTTAATTTTATTGTTATGAAATGACTGTGTTGACAGCTACATATTGAATTTAAAACTTGAAAATTGTGGGGACAGGGCAGAGGTCTTTACTGCAGTAATAATTGTCCCAGTAGTTACATATATGATGCAATGACACACATGTAAGTATTAATTTAAAGTGATAGTGCTTTGTAGAGTGTTAAATTCAGATTTATATTCTGTGACACATATTTATCTCAAGCCATTTATTCCCATTTATCTGCATATGTTTTGCCCCCAGAATTCAGTGCTTGTTTGGTTTTTTCTACATCTGTCCCCTTCACTGTTATGGGGACACAAGAGAGTTTCACTTTTCATCCTGATGACCACTTTGTCATCTCATGGTTATATTAATGGTAGCTAGCAAAACTCCCCATACACTGCTCGACTAGAGATGGCTGACTGGAGAAATTAGTCATAATAAGGGCTATAGATCAGATAGACTGTGCTTTAATGCCATTAAGAAATTACTCCAACAAGATTATTAAGTGTGATTATCAAACACTCAGACAGCTAAAATGTTGTCTTTGAGAACACAGACACTGGATGTCTAGTTACGGGCAGAGACATCAATAAACTGCCCCCTCTTCAGAAGCCAAGAAAGCTGAGGACACTGTCTGAAGGAATTGGATTTAAGTGTGCTCTTTGAAGCCAACAGGAAATGGTGTTCAGTATGTGCCAAGGTTAAAATGTTCTTACTCAAGGGTAAATTGGATGTTGCAGCAGTTAGCAAAGGCCATTTACAATTATTTATGAACATTTCAGATCTTTCCCTGGGACACTGTTATCTGAGATTGAAAAAGAGAGAAGAGCGATGCGAACATCTCAGAAAATATAACTTTTTCACTTTTATTTTTATTTATGATAGCTTTAAATGTCACATCTTTGTTTATTTACTTTCATTTCTATCTTATTTACCAAGTTAATAATGTACATTTAAAACATATTTTAAAGATATTACTTTATTTGAATACATTTAAAAAACATTTCATCTAATAGAATGTATACCAGAATATTTAGAAAAGAAAACAAAGAGAGAACATGAGACCCGAAGACCAAAGATTGTAAGATGTCAGATCCACTCTTATCTGTTGACCTTCTACTGACATGTCTCCCACCTTGTGAGTCTGATTCACTACTAAGAATATTGACATAAGTATTTAACACATTATTAAAAGCATTAAAATACATTTGCTAATATAATATTTAGTGCTTGCAATTAAGATGCCAACCTTGGCTTATAATGCTTTGAACATTCAACTAGTAGCACTGAAGGTCTTGTAATGCACACATTCTTTTCCAAATTTAAGAGTTAACATAAAAAATAAATAAAAATACTCTCACAAAAATACAAATAAATAAGAATGTAAAGCTTTTAAACTGACAAATCAACAAATTTATACAAGAAACATCATATTCATGTAAAGATGTAGCCACTCAAATGTTCATTCACAGAACAAGAATTGTTTCCTGGGGTTGAAGGAATAATTTACCATTTCTGTCTCCTTTCAGCTTGCTTACTGATTGCAAAAATCCTATAGCTTTCCCATGATACTGACCAAAATACCATTTCATCACTACAAGAAGTTTACACGATTCTGAATATTTCATAAATGTTTTTCTTAAGTCTGACAATAAACAAATATTTTAAAAGGATATTACTATGATTATTTTATAATAGATAGGCAGAAATAATGGATGTTTTAAGCTGTTATTTCTAACATGTCCGAGTGTGTATGTTAGAAATGAGAAACAGAAGACCTCAGCATAAAATCCTACATCTTCCCATTGGCTTTGTATTATTGGACATGAGCTAAGCAGGAAGTATATTCATACAACAGTCATTAAAGAAACTTAAAAGATAGAAATTTCTGTACTGGGAAGTGGCTTAGAGGTCATTGCAGTTAAGCCTGGCAATATTTCTTACATCTAACTCAAAAAAGCATAACTTTTTCTTTCTATCTTTTCATATTTTTACCTTGGAAATGGCACTACTGCTTTATTTTTTTCATTAAAATTCCAGTGAATTGGTT
Source organism: Ellobius talpinus (assembly GCA_001685095.1). Taxonomy (NCBI): domain Eukaryota; kingdom Metazoa; phylum Chordata; class Mammalia; order Rodentia; family Cricetidae; genus Ellobius; species Ellobius talpinus. The sequence continues at coordinate 5,320 of LOJH01042500.1, read as the reverse complement.
CTTTAGCTTCATGAAGAAGTTCTATGGTATTCTAATTATTTGCTTTTATGTATTTGTCTCTTTCTCTTGGCATATGAAATATCTTCCTCCCTATCACTTTTAAACACTATTGTTTTATTATACCAAGTCATATATAGATTTGAATAAGCAACTTGGTTGTTTCAAATAGCATAATAGTCATGCAAAGGTTTGTTTTATAGAAATCTCACTAACCGCTTCTGTGAAGGTGCAGCCTAAATTGCATAATATAATCTAGTCTTGAGAGTGCATCAGACTAGTGTAGGAGGTCCTTCTGTCTATGTGTTGCTTTCACTGGTTAATAAAGAAACTGCCTTGGCCTATTGATAGGGCAGAACTTATGTAGGCAGGGGAAACTGGACTGAATGTTGGGAGGAAGAAGGGTAGAGTCAAGAGACACCACGGATCCATGGGAGAGGGACACTGGGAATTTAACCCAGTAAGCCACTGCCACGTGGCGATACACAGATCAATAAAAATGGGTTAAATTAATATGTAAAAATTAACCAATAAGAAACTAGAGCTAATGGCCCAAGCAGTGATTTAATTAATACAGTTTCTGTGTGGTTGGTTATTTGGGGGCTAAGCTAGTCAGGCAGCTGAGATGAACAAGTGGGCCCTTTTACTACATCAGACAAACCCATCATTCTGTAATAAAATGACTTTTCTTTGTTAAGTTCCAATGGAAAGAATATTTGAATTACTTGATCCAGATTTACCTAGAAAATCAGCAGTACACTTTCTCCTATGGACCATGAATTCCCTAACCATTGTTTTTGATCATATTTATAGATTAGGCATGAATTCCTTCTGTAGTGAATGTCTCAAATTTAGTCAAGATGTCCTTCTAAATATGTATCATATCTTTAAATCCATGGATTTGTGTTGCTACTGACCTTGGTCAGAGAAGCATCTCATTATAATAGGTAGTTGCTAATACAAGTCCCATTACAGTTTAAGGTACTTAGAATAAGTGACAAAGCATGTTCTTCAATAAATGAGGCATCTATATCATTGTACCTGCTCTGCAAAACTCAAGTGGCATTGCAAAAGAGGGTTAGGATGGAGAAAATGATAAGACCTAGAGGATGGGGAAGAGTGATTTGAAATGCTTTCTTGGAATGACATGGGTGTTGCAGATATGAACTCCCAACCATTATGACTACCTGAACAAGATAAAGTCAGTTAAAATTTCCAGCATCGAGGGGGAGGGGTTCCCCAAACCCCATTTCTAGCTTAAGAGCTATTAGCAGTTGATGGACCAAGGAGACACAGAGAGTAGATTTTATTTAGAGGTGTGTCTGCCAGTAGGGTCACCATGCCACATTCCATGATGACACACCCATGCTCATATGTGCAGCACTAATTGAATTTATTAGGTAAATAATAACCAACTAAGTAAATAAATAAACAGACTGAACTTGATATGATATCAAAGGACTAATGCTGACCTCAGATTGAGGCTGGTCTCATGTACCTACCCTTGTTAAGATAATGGTAAATACTAAATTTAGATACAGATCACAATAACTCACCTTTCCCCCTCTCTGTGGCATGGAGAAGCTGCTAAACATTGCAAATAACTTATTATAAGAATTCATATGGTATTTATAATTCCTGTAAATAAGCAAATCTGTTGGTGGATGGACTGGTTTTACTCTGTAATCAACAAATATGAGATTCTTCCCTTATGTCCTGGTTACTTTTAGGAGAGAAAGGACATGCTAGATTCCAATATGTCAGAATCAGTCACTTTCAATGCTCTGCAGATGCCTTGAGAAAGCTGCATGGAAGTTAAAGTTACTTTCTGCTAAGTCACAAAGGTGATCTCCACTCCAGCCAAGACTGTCTAAATGGCTAGTACCATAATTTCCTTACAACAATTTCCACCAATGCTGTGGTGGTACCATAAGTAACTGTTGTGACATGCTACAAAATGGACCACAGCATAACTTTATTTGCAAGAAAGTCTTCTGTGATTGGTATAAATAAACCTTTTGTCTACCGAAGTCAGCTGTTTGGCTCACTTTGAGAACCAGAATATAGATATCCTCATTTGTTGGTCTTCTGGTATACTAAATCAATCAATCAATCAATCAATCAATCAATCAATAAAAACTCGAGTGTTGTCTTCTCTTTTTTCTTTCTTTGTTTTTTGGTTTTTTTTATGTTTTTTGTTTTTTGAGACAGATTTTCTCTGTGTACCTTTGGTGCATGTCCTAAAACTCACTCTGTAGCCCAGGCTGGCCTTGAACTCACAGGGATCCGCCTATCTCTTCCACCTGAGTGCTAGGATTAAAGGTGTGCATCACCATTGCCCAGCCAGTGTTGTTTACTTTGATTTTAACAATGTTTAACAGCAGCATTTTGGCCCTAGAGAGAAGGACAAGTGGATTAGTGTGTTCTCTGTCATGTAGTTTCTATTTAGTATTCAGAATTATACTAACAAGTTTGTGTTGCAAAGACTAACCTCAAGCTGAAGCTAATGCTCAGAACTTTGATGTAATAGCCAGTTTCTATAGTGTGCTTTCTTTTCTGTTAGCAAAGGTATTGAGCTATCATAGAACGAAATGGTTCCAGTGAAGTAATGTAGCCAAGAGTTAACCATAGTGTAAACCAATAACATTAGGAAATCAGATGCTTCACTGCAGCTCTGTCAGTTTTGTGGGCCAGGGAATATATAAGGAACTTTGGATACTTCTACTTAATTTTTCCTTGAAACTAAAACTGATGTAAAACCCAAAATCTACTTTAGAATGTTGCCTGCACATTGATTATTTTAAACCATGGAAACTCAAACTATAGTCCAATATCTAGCACTATTATACACAGAGTATATTATATACAAATGTAAAAATATCCTCTGAAACCTAGCCCTATGCACAATGAATATATACCAATACCATTTTAAATCAACAAAATTTATCTCCCTTTATAGTCGTATTTAACTAGGAAGCATCTGTATTTCATGGGTTCTTGATTGCATTCATTAAGCAACTATTTATTATGCCTGCTTTGCTGTGAAATGACAATGGATGGCTGTCAGCGAGAATCTAAGTTCTTGAAGGAAAAACAGAATGAATATATGCACAATGAAGGTAAATAGAAAATCAGAATATATGGCATAAAATAAATGATTGACCCATTTTCTATAATCCCAAAACATCTCAAACTGATATACACATCACACATATACATGAGAAACCAGAAAGTTGTAAAATAGCATGGGCAAATCCTATGGGCACCTGCACATCCAGAGCATGGGTAATTCCTGGAGACATCCATTCACTAAAGGCAGGAGCAATTCCTGGGGATGCCCATGTGTGGGGGCTTGTGCAAGTCCTGGGGACACCTGTGCATGGGCAAGTCTTAGAGGATATCTATATTCTCAGAGCATTAGCAAGTCATGTGGACACTAAAACATGAGTGCAAGGGCAAGTGGCTGGGTACCTGTATATGGGACACAGTCAATCCTGGAGGCACCCACCTATGGGAGCACATTAGGAAGTCCTGGAAGCTTCTGATCAGGTAAGGAGTAGAAAGTTGAAGTGTAAGCTGAGGTACATAAAATCTCTGGGCCAACAGGCAGACTAGAAGAACTTGGGTTGTTAGGACAATGTGAAACATGAGGAAATTAAGGAATTACAGAAGGTCATAATTGTTTTTGGAAAAAAATACATTGAATACTAGCCATTCTGAGTTATTTGCTTTCAGAGATATTTTAAATAAATGTGCACAGTCTTCAAAATCTACAATTCAAGTATGACTTAGGATCCAGAATATGCTGGACTCCCAAAGAAGTAATAAATGCTTTTTATATTTCAGGAAACCTCCAGAGGGTTGGTAGTAATATTTCATAATCAAATACATGAAATTATCTCCGTCAGAATTTATGAATTTTTCACTTTAAATGGGACTAATCAGTTCAGATCAGATTTATCATTAAATGAATTAAGATGAAATGCTTGGTTGTCAGAACATTTTAATTTCAGAATTGCAGATGAGAGATTTTGGATGAATATTAGATAGATTAGAGGCACACACAGAGGCAATGTGGATCTAAAAGCCAAAGCAAAGAATTCAGCAACAATTATGATGTTGGCATTACAGTGATATAACAATGATTTATAGTGTCTAGGAAAGGATCCACAGACAAAATTTGATTCATTGGCTGCCCTTCAATTCTGTGTCAATGTTGGATATATTTTGCTCTCCTACTCAACAGACTGTTTACATATTTTAATACACACTAGATTTTTCCCCTCTGATCTAAATTTTATATTTTATTGTGACTCAGAGAAATCTGCACCCCACAGTTTTTTGTGACCTCCTCTGCTCCACAGCTTGCCAAACTATTTTAGTAGCATATTTAAAAACCTCTAGTTAAAGTAAAATTTACACTGTTATTAAAATTTGGCAAAAAACATAAGGATAGTTTAAGTTATACTCTATCCTATAGTGTAACATTTGAGAACCATTGGGATAAGTATGGATCATTGAAAGAATTATGGAAAGCTAGTTAGGAATAACAAAGCAGTGATTTATGATCAGATGAAGGTAATTTCAACTGGGATATGTACAGTAGAGTGGTGTCCTTTGACCTTGGAATACAAGTGTTCTGTTTTATCATGTCAATCATCCAACAACAACAAGAAAAGGAGCATGCTGATTTTTAAACATTAAGAATATTCATTTGCTCTCTGAAATACTTTAAAATATTCTTGCATAAAAATACATTTCTCCACTTCTCAGGATCTTTCCTAGGGAATGGTGCTAGCATAGTCTTTATGTATTGATTAACAGTCAAGACAGTCCACCATAGACAAGCAACCAGGTTAACCTGATCTAAATATTTTCTCGTTAAGACTGTTTTCCTTTGTGACTCTAGGTTGTGTTAAATGCACAGTTAAAAATAACCAGTACAACAGTGAAGCAAATTTCTAGTTTTCTGATCTCCATAAGCAATTTAAATTTATGTTTTGGTCCATTTATTTCTTAGGTGTTTAATTTTTTTGTAGTTGTTGTTTGTTTCTTTTTGAAAAAAAAAGAACAGTTTTGTTCCAATCCTCTTTTGCAGAGTGGATACTGACATTGAAGGCTTCTATCATAACTTTGCAGTAAGATATGTGATTTACAGATAGTTTCAAGTATAGAGATTGTAATGACATTCTTCAAAGTTAGAAAGCTAGATAGTTTGCTCTCAATTCTATTTATCCATCATCTATCTATCTGTCTATCTGTCTGTCTGTCTATCTATCTATCTGATGGAGGAGGGTCATCTGTCTATGTGTTACTTTCATTG
>LOJH01042496.1:3013-15906 GCA_001685095.1 Ellobius talpinus | reverse complement strand
GTTACTTATGACACTATGTTGTGCTCTTGTTGCTATAGATACCACTAGTGACACACATAGAAACTCAGGATGTGTTCTAATTCAGTTAGTTTTCACAATACCTTTCGCATTTAAAGAGGCCCTTATTTTATACACAAGGAGTTCATATGGGCAAAGTAAACTCCCTCAAATTTTCCTTAAGACCGGGCACAAGACATACTGGATTTAGACATTTTGAGACTTGGCTCTCACACTTAGTTCAATAAGAACACTATAAAATTTATGTGTCTTATTCCATAATAAAGGGAGGCTCATGAGCCTACCCTGCCAATTGATGGACTACAGATATTGACAGCTGATGGCCTCTAGGGAACAAGAGTCAGTTTCCTTGAGTGTGGGCCGTGGGATGTAGACCACACTCCAGTGGATGCCCCACACCCATAAATAAATGTGCAGCAGAAATGGGGTAGTTGGAGTTTTAAAAACTAAAAGAAGACATAAAGCTTGAGAGTGGCAAGGTGGCATGGGTCTGGAAGGAGTGATAGAATTGGAGTGAATATAATCATAGTACATTGTATTTGTGTCAAAAAATTTCAAGGTTAATTAAAAAATGTCAGAAATTTGTATGTTTTCATCAGTCATATGATCACTTGACCTTGCTACATCTAAACCATCTTCTTTCTTTTTAAAGACTTTTCAATTATCTTTCTGTCTGTCTCTGTCTCTCTGTCGTGTGTGTGTGTGTGTGTGTGTGTGTGTGTGTGTGTGCACTCAAGAGGACAGTTACCTATGGAGACCAGAAAACATTGGATACTGTGTATCTAGAGTTGTGGGTGGTTTGTAAGCCACCTGATGTGGTTGCTGGAAACCAAACTTGGGTCCTTTACGAGAACAGTGTGTGCTCCTAACTGCTGAGTCATCTCTGCAGTCACTAATCCCTCTACTTTCTGGTACTAGTCATGTCTTACATTTCAACCAGTTGGCTTTGGAGCTTCTGATTTGGGTTCTCAAATCCACTCAGTGCATGAGACTAAAGAGGCAACCATGATGGGAAAACTAAATGGTTGCCACCATTTCTTTCAATCACCTGAAGTAGGGGAAGGTAGGATACTTCAGAATGCTAGTGGATGGCCTGAGCTTGCACTTCCCATTTAGTTTACTGAAGGTGGTTCATCTCACTCCCTCAGAGTTCGGCACTGAAAACGAAATGCCAGCCAAACCAGAGTGATTATCATCTTACCATACACTGACTTTCATCCTTGGCAGCTTTAAAAATGTTAAAGTGCTAATCTTAACTGCCCTCTTCAGCTAGAAAGCATGCACTCTGTCACATCATAAATGGGCACTGTGAGATGGAATTAGAAAACATATCCTATTTGGTTCTCCAATTCTCTCGTCTCTAACTAAACAAATGGCTAAGAAAGGAGAATTTGATGTCAAGGAGAACTGAATCCCAAGTGCCAATACTTCAGCTCTATTTCATGTACATTGACCAGTTATATTCAGACACACTTGTGTGTGTGAGAGAGAGCATTTACATATACCTGTTTCAGTCAGAAGCAGCTACTTGTGGCTGAATATTGGAGGTGGCTGCAACAGAGTACAGCGTCTCAGGCTTTGCCTTCATGACTGATGCACACTCAGCACTTGCTGTTGGTTTAAAGAGTCCCTCCTCTTACCTTTAGTCCCCCTGAGTCTGTGATTTCCCACCTAGAATTTGCCCTTGACTCTACTTAATCTGCATATCCCACACTCTGTTGATGATGTCTCCTTGGTATTAGTGGAATCCACTTCAGCATCGCATATGCTCTTAACTATACTGCCACTATTTCTAGTCCCTGGAAGGGGATGTGCCTCCTCCATGACTTCCTGTTCGTGGAATGATAGCCTACTATTTGTGATGTATCTGGTTGGCACAGAATCTGTCATGTCACTTGCCTGCTCATCACTTCCCATTGGCTACGAATTGTCCATAGGGTAATACAGAAGAAGGAAATGCTTATGTGGCAACAGATTGAGATAACAGAACACTTCTCGCCACAATTCCAGTGAAATGAAACACAGGTCTATTTTGTCTCTCATTAGAGCTAGGCTTGTCCACCATGCACTTTGATCAGTGTTACATGGCAGAAGTAATTTTGCCAATTTGGGGCTTCATTTTCAGAAGACTCTTAGAGCCAGAAGCCATCATGCAAAACATCTGAATACTAAAGAGATCAACAGGGAAGTCCTGAGTTCACACTAAGACAGAGAGGCCCCCCAGCCTTCCTATACTCACCCTCAGGGTTCTGTGCAAAAGAGGTGCTGAACTGACTTCTCAGCTTCCCAGTCACCAACTAGATACCACTGAATAACGCCTGTCAATATTGAATGGGACAACTTGGTCATCTGAAGAGGAAAGGGAGGAGATGGCTGAGATGAGAAAATGATGCTATATAAAGAAAGATATAGAGGGTGCTGCTTGAGCATAGATGTCATGTGTATGTGCACTGGATGAGAGGGAGGGGTGATCACATCAGGGAATGCTTCATATAAGGAATGAATATGCATAAGCTAAGATCTAAAATATGAATACTCCTTTGACATATTTTGCATGTTGGAGGAGGTTCATGTACAAGGCTCTGCATTATTAAGTCTCTGAGAGCTGGAATCTCTTTTCATATTCTAGGGCGTCCTTTCAATATTGCTTTTGATATTTGCCTTGGTTTGCAATGGAGCAAGTATCACCCAGGGATTAGACAGAAGGCTCCTCAATTTGATACACCCATCAGTTCTAATCACTGTCCATGCCACTTAGATTTATGGCTTCAGTTCCAAAGTGCCTTCTTGGGGGAAGCAATAAGTTCTAGTGTGCTGCAAATTTAGATGCCCTTTTAATCCTACAATGAACTGAACACACATCAGAAAGCAAATCCTCAGTTGGACATTGACGAGCAAGAAAAGATGTAAAAGATGTATAATAAAAGATGTCCCAGAAACTTACAGGAAACTGTTTCAGCAGTAAAGACTATAGTTGGAATCAGTAATGTGGTCCTATCTTTATGTTGTCAAAAGTGAGGCCAGATGAAGAAGGAAGAGAGGCAAGACAGAGTTGGACCACCAAAGAGCCATTTACACACAACCTGAGTCTGTGCTCAGTATCAGAGACCACAGGACAATTTTTTTTCACTGTGATGTATAGTTTTTATATTTGTGAAAACATATGAACCTCTAGAGATCTCACATAAATATCTCACAGAAACTGGAAACTGGGAAGATATATCAATATAAGGCCCAACTTTTGATATGAAAAAGACAGTTGGCAACAGACTTATTTAAATAAGGATTCTCTGCCACACTCACCACCATTTCCTTCCACTTAGGGTTCACTAAACATTTAATTTGTCCTACACTCTGTAGGTATTTGTAATGGTTGTTCTGGTTGTGTAACAACCACCCTCTAAAGTTGTCACTCTGTAACATATGTTGTGTTTCAAGTCACTTTGTCAGTCAAAAATTCAGACATGGTTTAGCTGGACAAATCCTATATTCTACCTGGTATTAACAGGAATTTTGTAGACAACAGAATAATGACCTTTCCCCCCCAACCATTTCTTGCACTGTCTTCAATTTTTGTGAATTCCTCCACAGGTCTTTCTAGAGTGGTTGCTCCCCTTGTCTTGATCATATCATGTCATGTCGAGACCATGCCATGCTATTAAACACTGCTCATTCATCTCTGCTGCTCTTTGAGATCACCTGGGACAGTATCCAGGGAGTTGTGCTTGTGCCAGGATAAGATGTGTACACCTCATTAGTTCCAATTAAAATAGTTCTATTGTAGTGTTGTAGAGACCTGAATCTGCTGTGGATAATTTATATTTTATAGATTTTGTGTGTGTGTGTGTGTCTGTGTGTGTTTCTGTGTACTTTTTAAAATGTATTTATTCTTTTCTCATATATTACACCCCAGTCATAGTCTTCCTTCCCTCTGGCCACTCTCCTGGAACATTTCCAGTTCTATATTCCCATCTTGATTCCATCTTCTGTTCAGCGTCCATTCATTTCCCTTAGCTCAAGAGTGTGATTTTGTACATGATTGACAATATAGTCTCTTTTTCAATCTAGTAGAACTGAGACTTATCATGGCTTCTGAGTTATTAGCATGGTGTTTGAACAGACCAATTAATGTCTCTGGGAGTCACTTTCTTAATTTCTAAATTATAGTGAAATTAAACACCAGGCTCTTGAGATATCCAATGAACTTAATATTCGAAGTATTTACCATTGCCTGTCAGTTCCCTTGCAACCTAGGCCTTGCCTATCTTTTCGGTGTCTTCCTCTTCCTCTTTAGTGACAGCAATTGTCCCTCAGATTCCCAACCTCCCAAAAGAACAGTCTCACACATATGATCATCAAATTATTTGACATAATCTAACATAATCACTGTCAATAAGATAGGGTTTTTCTTCAGAAGTTTGCTTGATAATCTAATAGTATTGAATCCTCGCTGAAAAATCTTTCATTGATCTTGATTAAGAGTTTCTGACCTGTGATTTTACTTAATCCTATCAACCATCCTGTCAGGTGGACTGGGTAGGACTGGGACCAGCTTCCACTTAGAGATCATTAAATCATAGATTTTCCTTCTTAAGGGCACAGACTACCCATAGGTGAGGAGAAGGCAGGAAAAAGAAACTTAGACTCTCTGTTTTCTTATATGATGTTAAAAGTTATAATTGACATATAGGGCAAAAGTGAACGAGTTCTAAATATCTGCAGTCAGGTGTTACTAGCTGTCATCGTCAGTGTTGCTTAGATACCCATGAACTATCTTGAGCTTTATTTCTTTGTTGATGAGCCAATCCCTGCGGGGTCAGTTCTGTATGCTGAATGTTTTTCCTCTGTAGGTCATGCTTTCCACTTGCAATGTGACAAGCACTTTCCTCAAAAAGCAAAACCCTTGAAAATCTTTGCATATACTACATTGATATCACTCAAAATATTCTACAGCTTGGTGATAAGTAAGGCACAGATGGAAGTACGACTAACTGTGGATATTCTAGAGCCTTCTTCCTTGCCCATGGAGTGAACTGATGTGGCTATGCAAATTGTTTTGGCCAGAAGGGAAATTAACACATATTATTTCTCAAAAGCTGCCTTAAAAACTAAAGGGCAGTTATTTCATTTTCCTATTTTGTTGTGAGATAGAGGAAGGCCATATGTTTTGTTTCCTTTTGTTTGGGGTATTTTTGAGTCAGGATGTGAGCCTAGGAGCCTTGAACAGTTTCAAACATGCAATCTCTTTGCCACAGACTCTTGATTAGACAGCTTCCAGGCATACACCACGAAGTTCAGTCTTCAGAAAACTCATCTGAACATGGAGTCTGCATCACTGACAGTAATTTAAAAGGTCCCCTACCAATCTGATTGTGCATGTAGTTTGAACAAGCAGTAGATATGTGCTGAACTTTTTATAGAGAGATCTCTGAGCAATACATTATTATAGTGTCTAGTCTATTTTTATTGAGACAGAAACTGATGCCTAAAAGTGAGTGTGCTTCTTTTTAAAAGAAAAGTAGAAGTATTACTGGCCTGCTTACAGTCTGGCAGGTGAGCAATGAGAAAGGTATTATTGAGGAATGGACAATGGAGGCCTTTTCATGCTTCCATTGCCAAGGTTTTATTGTGTAGAACTCAGAATAAAGATCATACACTGCACCTGTAGCTCTAGGAGAAATGATCAAAGAGGATCACTGAATTATTGAGAAGCAAGAGAGAATAGTACTGACCCGGAGTGACTCAGGCAGGGCTTTCTACTTCCACACCTAATCTATTGCATGGGCACAGAAGCTTGAGTTAGTGTTTTCCCAGGAGACGTGGACATTGCACATTTATAAACAGTGAAGATGCGCATAATCCAAATGGGCAGACACACGTGTCCTTCATAATAAGCCTTCATCAAGTGCTTCTTGAGTGCCATTGGTTTTCCTGGGTTGAGAATAGACCTTGACATTAAACATGAGCTCTTGGCATGGCAGCTTCACCAAGTACCAGTTGTATGACCTTGAGAAATTTCCCTTTGCCTCTCTGAGCTTCAGTTTCCTTAGCCATAAACATGGAAATGAGAGTAGCAATCATAGTAGACTGATGTGACAGCCAAGAGATGCCCAGTGGCTACTATTCGTACATAGTTAACTTCTGAAAATGGAGAGTGGCCAATGTTATAAGGACGATATAGTTAAAAACATGAGTAAATCAGGTCGGAGCTCTCCATTTCTGGCAGGACACAAGGAAGGCAGCTCCGGGGAAGTGCTTGTCAAAGATTGCAATTTGGGAAATAGGGAAAGGGTGATTTAGACAAAGGGGAAAATGATAGCGACGAAGGGCAGCGCTGCAAAACCAAGGATTCCAGGCAATTATCTTGGATAGACAGAGTGAGTCAACTGCCTAGGCTAGGTGGGAGAACCCAGAAGAGACTTGGTGTAAACCCAAATGCAATTTTAGAAAATTTTACTTTTTTTCTTCCTTTTGCTCAGCTCTTCTTCAGTCAGGCTAAAGTGGGGAGTACATAATTAAATTTCATTCCCTATGCTCCACTTCTCTATTCAGAGAGGATTCACTTTTCTGTCTAGATTTATACTTTCGTGGGCAAGCGGGAGCAAGCTTTGTGACTTTGGGTGTCAGTTCTTTCTTTGTACTCAACAGGAAGGTCTTTTCAAATGAAAATTATGAGAAAAATCCCACCCTGTGCTTAGAAGGCCTCCTTATTCCACTCCTTATCTCAGTCATGAAAAATCATTCCAATTATCTGCCTGACTCTATTATTTGAAACAGTTCCCTATCAGCCATTCAACCCAGATAATTGAGCTAAACCTTTAAAATGGGTTTTTAATGGGGAAATGAGGCGGTGGGGAATAAGTTGATCATGGTAAGTAAAGTTCCTCAGAATCAAAGGCAGACTAATTAAAGCTAACTTGTCCATTTGAATATACACAGTTTAAAAATCCAGCTCCATGGAGATAAAATACAGCAAGGAGGCAAGCTGCATGGTGTCTGTGTCTTTCTCAGAGGCCGGTGAACATAGTGTTCTGGGGAGATATGGACAGGTTCTCATTTGGTTCTAAGATATCAAACCCACTCTAGCCCTTCCACTAAAGGCTCCAAAACAGCATCAGAGCATTGAGCAGATCAATGTATAGTTGCTCTGGGGTATGATGGTTTCCCATATAGATCCATCCTGGTTTCATGCATCTACCATGTCAAGTCCAAAAGATTTGGAGCACATAGGACTGGTGACCAAGCACCAAGTCGGGGTTCTTATCTATGACAGACTATCTGGTTTTAGGCAAAGCATATTAGGTTTACTTTCATTCTCTGCTAACCTGAGTTTTGACTAAAGTATCTTGAAAATACTTCATAGCTGCCTCGTCTTACAAATTCAAGTAGATTCTTCAATGCAAAAGGAACTATGTTCAGAGTTCAGCTGCTTTTCAAGGTTCACATGCTTGGTTTAAACAATGTCTAGTTCTTCTTGCAGCAATGAGTCTAAATTCTGCTGTATTTATTTGTTTGTTTATTGAGACAGTGTTTATTTATAGCTTTGGAGCCTCTCCTGGAACTCACTTTATAGACCAGGCTACTGTTTCTACTTTATATATAAATATAGATATATAGATTTTGTAGATATGAGGCTGGGTGGTGTCTCAACACCCAATAAAGCCTACATCACTCATAGATAGAGAAACTATATTTGCAAGCCAGTCCTCTGGCTCTATTATGCCAAAAAGTTCATGCCTTGGTGAAAATAAGTCTGCCTGAGACTGGGTTACAGGTCTTTCATTTTAATCAAATGGAACATGCTTATGATGGTAGTTATATCACATACTTGGGTTACACTATAGACCAGTAGCAAACCCAAACTTTTGGGAGAAAATAGTTTTCCTTTTGATTTAGTTGGGAAAGCAGATAGCAGTTTATGCGAACTATCTTGAAACACGCAAGTCTTTTCCTATGTAGTGAATTGTAGGAGCTCAAAGTTTTTGTAAATCTACACATTTAACAAGTCTCTAAGACAGTGAACTAAAACCAGTGAGGAAATTTTAACCCATAAGGTCTTTCTAAAAAGACTGCCTTCTTAGCTACTGCTGTCTGCTTCTGAGAAAGTTTAACACAGAATTGAGCATCAAAGGAGAGGAAGACAAGGCCTGAGATGCTTGCAGAAAAAATCCTTAGAGTGAAGATCTGTTGGATCTTTGCTCCATCTACAAAATCAGTTTGCTGTGAGCAAAGACAATATAAATGGGATAAGAATGGGTAGTTGCTTCAGTTCCTGCAAAATGAATTGTGTGACACTAAGCTGCAAAAGGTGGCTTGTCTATTGTGGTCCTTGACCACACCCAACACTCTGCTTCCTTTCTAGCTAGGTCCTGTAGTTTGCATTGATTGATGTGGGATTTCCATCTGTATGCTGTGATTACCATTGATTAATAAAGAAACTGCTTTGGACCTATAGCAAGGCAGAACTTAGCTAGGTGAGGGAAAGCTAAACTGAATGCTGGGAGGAAGAAGGCAGAGTCAAGGAGAAGCCATGGAGCTGCTGCAGAGACAGACATGCTGAAACTTTGCTGGTAGGCCACGACCTCATGGTGATGCANTTAATAAAGAAACTGCTTTGGACCTATAGCAAGGCAGAACTTAGCTAGGTGAGGGAAAGCTAAACTGAATGCTGGGAGGAAGAAGGCAGAGTCAAGGAGAAGCCATGGAGCTGCTGCAGAGACAGACATGCTGAAACTTTGCTGGTAGGCCACGACCTCATGGTGATGCACAGATTAATGGAGATGGGTTAAATTAAGATGTAAGAGTTAGCAAATAAGAAGATAGAGCTAATGGGCCAGAGCAGTGTTTTTAAATAATATAGTTTCTGTGTGATTATTTCAGGTCTGAATGGCAGGGCAGCTGGTAAACAAACAAGTGGCCTTCCTCACAACAATTGATTATTGATTGTATTTTTGGGTGGGCCTGCTTGTCCTCTGATTCCTTCACTGTGTTAATCCTTAGGCACAAAGACAGTGCTAATGCAATGTCTGTCACATTTTAGATAGTCGATAAATAAATATACTTTGATGAATGAAGGGAGGACAAGGCAGAAATCAGAGCAGGTGAAACAGTGGTGCCTAAAGAATTGAACAGAACTACACTTTGGAAGCTGAAGGTCATACGGTTACTGCTGGTGTCAGCCTCTCCATCGATACGGCTGAAACCTCTACAGATCCAGCCATCTGCCAGGAGCACCAGATGCTTACCTTGTTAGTCCAGAAGCCACATGTTCCCACTCATGGAATAACTGGCAATCTAACTGCACTTCCCATTCATTGTGCTCCTGTAGGTCTGCCAGGTGTTCCTGCACACATTCCACACCACACAATCTCCCCTACACCTCTCACTACCCTGTATCTACCTAGTAAGAAATATTCTGGATTCCTAGGCTCCATATCAGTTCACTGTAAGACAGTTTCCAAAGCTTAAATCCTGTACTGAAAGTAGGGGATGTGGTAAATTTATTTAAATGAGCTGGTTAGGAGGGAAAAAAGGAGGAAGGAAGGGTAGGGGGATGAAGCAGTGAAGGAGGAAGGATGGATGGGAATGCTGCAGGAGGGAGGGAAGAAAAAGGGGGAGCAGATCTCAGAGAGGAAGAAAAGATGGGAAAAAGAAGATAAAGACAAAAGAAAAGAATGAGAGGAAGAGAAAAAGGGAAACGGGAAGGTGCTCTCCTTCTCCACCTTAATATTTAGCTGCTTTTTGCCTCCAGAAAGCTGCAGGCAGGATTGTTCTCCACCTCACACTGTGCTCCTGAGTGTGTGCACCAGCTCCTGAATAAAGGTGGGCTCTCTCCTCTGACTTAGAATTTGTGTTTTTTCCTGTCCCCAAAGGATGTTCCTGGAAAGTGCAGAGCGGCATAAAATGCCCAATTGTCATTTACTAGTCATGTGCTCTTGAGCAAGAAACTTCATTTTACTCAATTTTGGTTTCTTCATCTTTAAATACAGTGTTAAGATTTACCTGCATAACCATGGGGAGGGTTAAGTTAAGTGATACTTGCATGGTGCTTGTCACACAGCAAGGACTCAAAAAATCCTGCACTGTTCTCCTGCCGCTTAAAATAGCCTTTCCTTATCCATAAGGCAAATCGACCTTAAGGCTGTTTGCTTTGGGAGGAAGGCAAAGAAGAATGTGGCATAAACAGGAAAAGCAGAGAAAGTTGCATTAGCAAACCCAGCCATTGTTTACAAAGCCCTTCTTGACTTGGCACCTTCTACTGATTTTCTTTGCTGAGCAATGATTTGAGCCTCAAATGTCATTTGGTTTGCATGCTTGGGGGAGTAATAAAAAGAACCCTAAGATGGAATGAAATGGCCTGTGATCTCATTGAGGAGCTGGGGACTGCTGCAGGGCAAGGTCACTGTCCAGTGTAGCAAATGACCCCTTGCAAGAAGAAAATGTAGCAATTTCTAAGACAAAGCACAAGAGAAGCTTCTAGGGCAAGAGACCCTGTGCTGTCATCACAGAAACCAGGCTTGAAAAGGGAACTTGGTTTTTGATGAGCTGAGCACAAAGCAAAAGTGGCAATGTCTCCCCAAACTTGGCAAGTTTGGAGAAAAAGTCAGCTTGGATAAATTACTGCATTCTAGAGAAGTAACAGCTTCTTAAGGAAAACTCTTGTGAAAATGGGCTATTGCAAGATGTGCCTCCTGCTACTGCCATCTGATTTAACTTGGTTTGAACAACAATAGTAACAATAGAGAATTATTGTTTATCTAGGGAATACCCTCCCACACTACTGCCACACGTATAATGTAATACTGTAATAATACTCATGTGATACTGTAATGTAATGTAATGTAATACTCATGTAATACTGGACACCTGACCCAGACTTGTCTGGTATATGCTGTAGTTTCTTTTATCTGAACTTAAAGATATAAACATGGTGTTGGCATTCATGGGAGTCTTGTAGGCTCCTGGGCAATGGGTTGCAGATTGTATTTTCCCTTCAGGGAAAGTTTACTGTGGGTGGGTGCTGTCCTAGGTGCTGAGATACAGCACTGCACCATGAGAGATTATGCAATCTCTGAGTGTGTCTCTGTTTCTCTGTTTCTATCTTTCTTTGTGTCTCTGTTTCACTCTCTCACTCAATCTCTTCCTATCTCTCTCTGTGTCTCTATCTCTCTGTCTCTGTTGGTCTCTCTCTTTTACACACACACACACACACACACACACACACACACAATCTACTACACTTTAACAGTGTGCAGTTCCTTCTACCTTCAATAGCTCATCCGGCAGAAATGTTCTTCATTCTTCAAGGTATCACTTAAGTGTTCCAGACTTAGAAAGCCCTTTGTATTTGTAAGCAATTTGTGGAGAAGTCTATGATTTAAGGCCGTGTAAAGGGCAGGATATAAACAAAGAAAGATACAGCCATGAATCCTTGTCTATGTCCCTATTCAGTCCCATGGAACTCATGCTCCAGTGGTTCAAGCTAAATAATAAACAAAACTATGTGAACTGCATCAGATGGGGTAGGGCTATGCAGAAACATATACACAAAATAGCACATGCAGACAGTTGGTGGTGCAATGCATATTCAAATGGTTTGTAAAGGTCACCCTGCTTAGGGCAGCTGAAATACAGCAGAGAACTGGTTTAGAGAACGGATGTTCGATGTGTTCTCAGCAAATCATAGCAAGTGCAAGGGTTCTGGGGTGGCAAAATGTTTCCTTTTATAAGTTGACAATGAACCTAGAATGGCTGGAAAGAAGGCAGTGAGAGTCCAAGGTCAGATAACTGATGGGAGGTTAGCTCTTTGTTTCATTAGTAGAAGAATTTAGAGACTATTTAGAAAGGAAAGGGGGACAGGGTCTGACTTCACATTTCAGATGACCCCTTTGCTGTGTGACCAGTAGCCAATGATAACAGTCAAGAAGAGAAAGAATGAAAGCTGTAATTAATTTGGAGTGTTCAGAAGCCATGAAGGTGAAAAATAGATGACTTCAATGGAGATGTCACTCGCATTGGGGATGACAAGATGGTGGGGTCTAAGAATCATTTGTTAGTAGAGATAAAGTTTTCTACTAGATTGTGTGTGAAAAGCAAAGAGGTTAATGGTAGATCCATGAACTTTGAACCATGAAACTGAAAAGAGTGGGATTCCACTTGTGTATGTTGTAAGAGGAGAGAAGTGTGTGTATAGTGTCTACCAGACACCCAAGCGAGAAAACAGATACTATGTGATATCACTTTGCTAATTTTTATGAAATGTCAATTTCTACCAGCTAATACCCTTTTCTAAAGCACAGACACCTTGCCCATCACTCCCTCTTCTGAAACTCTGCCTTTTCTTCAAAGCATAGTGAAGCCTTCCTTGTCTGCAGCCACCCACTGCCTAATACATACTGTCTGCCAGAGAAAGGGCAGTGCAGGACAGCAGGAAAGTGCGTTCCAGAAGTCACCAGGGACATTGACTCCATCCATCAAACAGTACCAGCTGTTGGGCAGCTTGCTGATAGAGGATCTGCACATTCAACCACCAGCACTGGTATGGGAATGCGAGGAAGGAATGAACGAGAACTGTGAAAGGGAGATATGAATGTCTCATACTTTTACCCTATGAAACATAGATCTGTGACTCTGTTTACTGCCAGTGAGACACAGAAACGTAGGTGTGCAGACAGGAAGAGACTGCGAACTTTAATGATAACCTGACTTTCTCCCACCCCCCCACTCCCTATGTGACAATAATACATTGTTTCATTGAGAAATCTGGCTGGGTCTCAGGTTTGAGCCAGAAGCTTCCCCATGCCCTTCAGTACTGGAGGCTGGTAACATAGACATGGGTGGTACCTGATGGACCCCGTGAGCGGTTTTGGACTCTG
>LOJH01042495.1:13240-27424 GCA_001685095.1 Ellobius talpinus | reverse complement strand
TTTTTTTAATAACAATAAAAAAGTGTCTGAAATAAAAAAAGAAAAAAATAGTGGGTGCTAGAGAGGTGGCTCAGGGGTTAAGGATAAACACTGCTCTTTCAGAGGATACAAGTTCAGTTCCCAGCACCCACACTGGGCAGCTCACAACCTCTTGTAATTCTAGTCCCAGTGGCTCCAATACTCTCTTCTGGACTCCAAGGGCACACTTACGTGTGCACACATTTCCACAATTTACACACACAATTAAAAAAAAATTAAAAGCTAAAACTGAAAGTGAAGTCGTTTCTTATAATAAAGGAACTATTCTGTTAAGGTTCGTATCTTCCTGGAACAGAACAAAGATGTCATACTCTCCAAACCAAGACCTCGTATCCTCAAAGAGAAAAGTGAAAAGTGACGTGACTTGCTGGAGGATGATAGGTGCACTGGGCTAATGGCCACCGTAACCCCAGTACCGGGGAGGTCGAAGCAAGAGGATGGTGAATTCAAGACAAGCCTGAGCTGTGTAGGAACCCCCCCAAAAAAATTACCATCAGATGATACTTGGAATAACAATGCAGGAATGATGGTTATGGGGTTGAATATGATCCATTTAATCCGAAATGACAAAGCCATTACTCTTTGAAACACAGCTGATAAAATTTAAATTGAGTGGCTAAAAATTTGACCTTACAACAAAATCTCCAAGGATCACCGATGCCAGGTGCGGCTTTTCTGAGCCTCCCTGTGCGCAGTGCGCGACTCTGTCCAACAGGGGGCCTCGCCGTTCCACCACAGGGCCTGTGCCAGCGCGCCAGCGCCGCCACAGTGCCAGCGCAAGCCCTTGATGCAAAGCGGCTGTGTTTGTTGACTCTGCCATTTGAGCGCTGTCTCCGACTTGTTTGTTTTGAATTACATTACAGGCAGGAATGTGATTGTGGCGGTAGTATTTTTATATTGCCGGGGGGAGCAGCTAATCACAGTTACATGCTTCAGAGGATTTATAATTGCGTGGTTTTGTGCGTGTGTGTTTTTAATGGCATTTCAGAAGTTTTATGGGTGAAGAATACGCACGATTTTAAATCTGCCATAATGGCCTGTGCACCTTCTCTTCGGTTCTATCTACTTTAAAAATTGTCTTCTCATTAAATTTTAGTGCCTTGACTAGTGTGTTCCTTTTTGCAGTTGGCCATAATTCACTCTGGCTCCTGTGCCTTCCCGCAGGCAGACATCGTTTATTGACTTCATATCATTTTCTGGGTATTACCTGCAGGCAAAGCAACCCCTGATCTTTCCTCTGTAGAGTACCACCGGGTCTTTCTGGCTGTGGCTTTATGGTAAGCTTCTAATGAAGTTATTAGTTTGAATTTAGGGAGAAATTCATAAAAAAGACTAAGCTAAAAGCATAGGGCCAGAAATAGTGTGTGGGCATTTTATCCCAGAGACAAGCCCTGCTTAGGAATCAAAGAGATAATACCAGAAAGTCAAGCCGTGAGCGTGTTTTCCCTTCTCGATTTCAGCAGATGGCTAAGTGACATTTCCTGATTCCTAAGCAGGGCTGAAAGGTTTTAATTTCTCTTTACCACCTTTAACTTTCTCTTTCCAGTCACTGGCAAAGAGTTTTTGGTCGCAGGCATAGTTTCCTATGGGAAAGATCACTTTGGATCGGTTGTTGTAGACTAGGAACCAGCACTGCCAGTGCTGGGCAGTGTCGCTAGTATGTCATAGCCACCAAATCTGCAGAATTCAAAAGCAATATCCCCGTGATGGTGAGGAACTATAGATGTATATTTAGTGAAACAGTTTCGAGGGCTGCTCTCTCCAGCAGTCTTAGCCATATCTTAAAATATTAAGAGACCAGCTCAAAAGTTGATACCCAACAGAACCATACTGGTTGTGCCTTCAGAAGAGACTAAGAGTCGTTCTTTGTGCATGAAATGGTTAGGAAGGCGCAGGGCACAGGGTAGCTGTAGAGCCACTGTCCTGTTAAGAGGAATTAGAGAGAAATGGTTACATCTAAGCTGCTGGAATACCCAGCAAAAATAAAAAGTAATAAATGAAATAAAAATAATTTTAGCAAATTTTGAGAATGGGCGGTTATGTCATGCTGTGACAGGCTTCAATCACTGATGAAAGGTCATGCATGTCATTGATGAAAGGTCATACATGTCAAGATATCTGCACTTCTCTTCCTGTTATATGTTTCAAATATGGAGAACACAGTCTCAAATGTAGGCAAGATTGCTTTTCTAAGAACCCCCCCTCCCCCATGTTTTGTTTCTCTCATAGCCCAGGCTGGGCTCAAACTCACTGTATAGCTGAGGGTGACTCTGAATTCCACATCCCCCTGCCTCTACTAGAGAGCTGGGATTATAGGTGATTGCCCCTGTGGCGGGTTTGTGAGTGCCAGGGAATCAGTCTCAGGGCTTCATGACTTTTAGGCAAGCACTCCAGCTACATCCACAGCCCTCCCTTCAGGGTGCTTCTGTTTGGTTGGTTTTAGTGATGGTTGTGCGTATATCCTCAGGGTCCTTTACCCCTAGCACTTCAGTTTTTAAGCATAAAGTGCTCTAGGTCAGGTGTCATCATCACTCTGTAATTAATGATCCATCGAGTTTAAAGTTCATAGCTTTCACCTAGCATTGGCATTGGGTTGGGTCAGTTGGCTCAGCTAAACCCTGGAGAGGATTTCCTCCAGCCCCCTACCCCTGGGCCCACCCTAGGGCTCTCCTACGCTTAGCGGTCTTGTGTTTTCATCTCCTTCCAACCTAGAACATTTCCTTTGCCTTTCCCATTGTGACTGTTTTCTTTCCACAGTGCTCCCGCAGGCCACAGGAGCTGGCCCAGGCCTTGCGCGCTCTCCCGCTCTTGGCTGAACCACACCGCCCTCGGGGACGCTGACTTTTTCTTTCATGCCTGTCCTGTGCCTGACTCCACAGCTGCGGTTTTGTCATTACTACTGTCTTCTGGACAACAGAGGTGTCTTTTTATTTGCTGCGTTCTCATGTGGAGGCCCACAAAGACCAGCGGTTTCTACAGGTGACATTAGTTTTGGTCACTTGGTCAAGATGTCTGATTTATTCACTGCGAACTCAGTTTTTTCCCTCTTGGTTGTGGTGAATAAGCAGTCTGTGGGGGAAAGAAGTTGTAATTTTTTTTAACAAAGTATGTTTGACCCTGATGGAAGGGAGGGAAGGAAAATTAATTATGTAAATCCAAAAGCAGCTGTTGAATTATTTGATTTCATTTTTCTCTCTTCATTGTATGTCCCAAAATTCATAAAAAAATTTTTTGGTAGGAATATTTTAAACAGTACACTGTCGATGAAAATTAAAAGGAAACCTCAGGGCGAAGTACTCTGGACTCCCTTTTCAGTAAAAGAAATAATTACGTAAATTCCATTATAACTAATAGGTTGTGGGAAGATGGTCCAAGGTATTGCTGACATCACCAATGGCCTATGGTAATACAATAGGACATTGAAGTCTAGGCTGATAATCACCTGGCCATAAAATATAAGTTGTGTGTATGTGTGTGTGTTTCCATAGAGACATCTTAACTTAAAATGTTTTAAGCCCCACCACTGGCAGGTAGGTAAAAGCAAAAGCTGCAACTCTAAAAACCTTTTTCATTTCTTTTAAAAAGCAGTGTAGATTCTCTGTTTAAAAACAAAAGGTCCTGGGGAAGCCAAACCCTGTCTTGCCTGGTTGTTCCACATCAGCTGACCTCAAGTAGGCCTCAGGAGAAGAGACATCAGCAATTGATTTCCCTGCCTTTTGGCAAAGGAATGAGACTGCATTGACTTCATCCGTGCAGACAACTGCCAGCTATTTCCTTACTCCACAGGGCGCTAATTGTGAGTAGTGAGGAAAGGCCTGATGGGTGATGTTGTTTTTACGGGTCAGACGGGCATGAGTTGTGGTGAAAGTTTGACATTTTTAGGATCCTACATTTTTGTGTGTTGAGCTAATAAAGACAGGCTTATGCGGTCATCTCTCACCTGATTTTCAAGGGGACTTTGACACGCTGGACACCACCTATCAAAGACAACTAGCGAGAAATTTTTGATTTGAAGAAGGCTGTCCTTGGCCAAGCTTTGGTCAGGTTCCAAGACCTCTTAAGCAGGCCACGACACCGGCCCCATTGCCTGTAAGGTCTGCACAGCTTTTTATAAGGGTCCTGTTAGCTCTCCTTAGAGGACCCTTTCCCCCACTCTCAAGAGGAAGCTCAATTTTTCACCCCCACCACTGGTGTAAGTGATCTTGTCTTCCCTTCAGCAGGAGTCCACGGGCCAATAGTTGTTTCCTCTTCCCCCTCCCACCTGTCTCTCCTGCTCTCTGGTTATAAAGTCCCTGTTGTTTTTCTGTCTGGGCTTGAGCACAGTCTCACACCACAAATGCAGTAGTGTTGATAGCGCTCTAATCCTGAATGAAGTTGTCTTTCCCATTTTCACAAGTGCCAGGATAAACTTTGCTTTTAACAAGTTGAGAGCGCTAACTAAAATCTAGAGAAGGAAACCACAATGATGGCCCGTGGACCAAATCCCCTCTAGTGCCTGTTTTTGTATACTCTTCAGTTGGACAGGTTTTTACATTTCTAAGTGGTTAAAAAAAATCAATTGAATAATATTTAGGGGCTTGTGAACCTAAGATGAAAATAAAATCTCACTACATCTTCTCGGGGTCACAGCAGCTCCCATTTGCTTCTGTCTGCTGGCTTTGGTGCCGCAAGGACATGCACAGCAGTAGGGGCAACTCCGGTCACAGGGTCTATAATAGCTTCTGGCCCTTTGAAAGCGTTTCCTGTCTCCTGATGGGGGGTGGGAAAGGTGATGAGGCTGGATCTCCACACTGCTCATTCAAGTTCCATGATTTTGCAGCTGGGTTATGTGGCTCAGAGCACAGCTTTACCTCGTTACCATGACTTCTTAAAAGTTTGTTTATAAATATCGAAGTGAGATTGGAGACACTGAAATATTTATTTTGGCTTCAACCATGTTATTTCTTTATATACTACTTTTAAGAGTAGCAAGGAGAAAAGATAATGTACCGTTTTATTTGGGTTTAGAACATGCATTTTACTTAGAGTTATGTCAAAAGGTTTTCAAGCATTTGTCCTAACGACAGTTACTATAGTGTCAAATCTTTTCAGCTTTCTTCTTTTTTTAGACAAATTAAAAGCAAACCGAAACCATTCCACACAGCGCTCATCAAATGGGATTTTCTCACATAATGCTCATAATTTATTTAAAATATTCTGATGAATGCAAAGTTCAAAATTAAAGGGAAATAAACTATTGCTACTTCCATTAATTAATTAGATCAAAACTCACACGTTAGCTCTGGAAAATTCTTGGAGCAGATGAGCAGATGGACTCTATCATGCTGGTCCTTACCAGGGTCTCACCCATTTTCTCCCTCTTCCTCTTTGCCCTTTGGGGAATGACCCATCCTGACTTCGCAGCAACATGCCTTCAGCTTTGCCTGTAGCCTATGCTGGCATTGGTAGGAAGATGTTTCCTTCAGAGGTATTCTATAAGAGAAGCTAAATAAATTAAGGATGTCTGATTATTTTTTTATATATCAGCAATGTCACCATCATGGATTCAAAGGATAAATGGTTTCAGGAGAGATTGTATTTCCTTTTTTATTTTTTTTTAGTTTCATGTTTGTCTGTGTTTATCTCTGTGTTGGCATGTACACCTGCATGCAGGTGCCCACAGATTGGGTCCTCTTGGAGACTGAGCTGCAGGCAGTTGGGAGTCCCCAGTGTAAGCGCAGTACAGGATCTTAACTGCTGAGCTGTCTCTCTGACTCCCCTCCCCTGAACTTCCTTCCATTTTCTTTGTGAAGAGGGACTCTGGCAGGGTACCAGGAGAGCCAGCATCTACCTTCCCTGATGGGTCCCTTCCACTTTACTCAACACCCTACCAGTGATCTTTTATCCCAAGCCCCTTTATCAGCAGTGGAAACCTCAGCATTATTGTGTTATTTTTCTCACAGGCCTGCAATCTCTATGAGATCTCTCCCAAATACCCCAGCCCACTGTGATCATTTGCTTCAAACTCCTACTTACTGTCACATAGTTTAATACTCAATTGGTCTCTAATTACAGTAATTAGATTGTAAGCTGCTCAAAAGCGAGGATTTAGCCCAATACTAGGCCCAGAGGCAGCTTCAGTAAATGCTTGCTGAGTGATGGATTTGCATTTTTGGATGGTTTCCAGGCAGTAGGACAAACGGGTGAATTAGCACTACCAGAGTTTGCTGTCCTTTTGGATTACTGGGCAAGCCCTCTGTTTAATGCCCCCTTTTTGCAGAGGCCACCACTGCCAGACAGCTGGGCAGCCGAGGTAGCATGGCTTAGATTCCAGATGTTCTCCAGTTCGTTTATGCTCATTGAAAACCTACATGCGGGACATGTGTTTACTTGCTCACATTTTCACATTTGAGGCACTGGGAAGGACAATAAGGAGGGGGACAGAGATGCGCAATGTTTGTTTCCACGTTGGTAACTTTCCCGTGAGACAATTAAAAAAAGAGGGGACCCTAGTGAAGAATTTCCATGTTAGGTATTTATATAACTCTTTTGCTAACTTAGTTCAGAAACTGGATTGATATTTTAATCATAGCCTCTTGAGAGAGAAATTCAGCCAGTAAAATTGCTGGAGGTGACATGCCAATCTACATAGAAACCAAATGTGGTTTTGGAGACCACCATGGAAATAATAACTTCAGTCATTAAGTGGAGAAGGAGAAGGAGAAAGAAACTGGATAAGTTTTCCAGGATTGAGAAGTTATTTTTATTATAAACTAACCTGAAGGCGATCATAGGCGTTATTATTATTGTAACATTTAAATTTGAATACCAATGGCGTTATCTCTTCGTGCTGATTACTTTTGGCAATGGTGGAACAGGCAGCTGATGTGGCAGATCATCTTGAGTCTTTGCTTTGAAGTTGCCATTTTCATAGTGCCTAGAAGCCCAGATATGTGGGCAAAGCTCAGCAAGTAGCACGTGGCACAATTCGTGTATTGATGAAGATACTCTCTTTCACCCACTTGACTTCCCAAGCCTTGAATTCAGACAGTTGGCACAATCTCCATGGTTGGATTCAGTGGAAGGAAGTGGATGTCTCTTCATTTGTTCCCCTGAAGACCTGGACACCCCCAAGTCTGTACAATGGCCGCTACTGGCCCTCAGGTGGGGATCTGGTGTATGACCTGTGCTAGGCTCTAGGAAAGTCTGTCCTGCTTGGGATCTGTCATCAGACGGAAATCAGTGTTTACGCTATGAACTAGAAATGGCTTTGTCTTCTGAATTTGGGGGAGGGGTGAAGGCGGATGCTGTGATAATCTCGTGTGTACTTTTGACCCTTAGGTATGTTAGAGAATAGAGAAAAGAGACGTGGGGTTGAAATAATCAGTGATTGGCAGTGTTAAGTCTCTGGTCTAATTACACTGGCAAGCAGCCTAGCGCACAGCTGCCAGAGGCCCCTGGATTCCACCAGATCCCCAAATGCTTTCTTTGCCTGTGACAGAGCCCAGGAGGGGAAAGAGCAGAGCCGAACTCTGGACCAAGGTTTGCCTGTGGAAGCAGCAGATTGAATTGATAATGGGAGAAAGTTTGTATTGTTAACTTTTATAAGGTGGCAGTGATTTCAGGAATTTTATAGTGTTGGCATGGGATATGGGCCCTGCTTTCGTCTGGTATTCATTGTTCATCCTGCTGGGTTGTGGAGCATTAGCTGAGTAGGATTCAGAAGAACTGGTAATATCTGTGGCATTGGCATTGATATCTTGACTTACTGGAGCATCTGAGGACCACAGCAAGAGAACTTGCTAAAGCCCCGAGAGGTTGGACAGTCATCTCCTCGATATCAGGGGGAGTGGAGAAGAGATGCAAAGACCAGGATGAAGAAAAAAGTATAATTTGGTGGCGACCCTTCTGATCCCTACATGAGAAGTACAGCGACGCTAAGAGTAGGTTATAGCTCCAGTTATCACTTTCACTTAATCAGTGAGAGAAATAGTTCACAACAGCAAGGCCACTGGTCTGTCCACTTGCCTGGATGGCTAGGCGAAGGTCATTTGAGTTGTCTGAGTGGTAACGGGCAGTTATTGCATGAAGCTGAAAGTCTCTTTGAATTCCTCTTTCTTCTAAGAGGCTGGGTGAGATGACTTAGAATCCATGAAAAGAATAGCATCATTCTTGACATTTATCCGAATTCTCCTTGGCCCTTTCTCCTTTTATGCCATTGCCTGTGGCTCTTCCTCTGCTGGACTCTGAAATCTGAAGCGAGCACTGTGACTGCTCCAGTGCTGGTGACCTGTCTGGAATCAAGTTCTTTTAGGTTCACCTACCATAGACAGGAGTGGAGCCCACAGAACCTAGCAAGGCTCAAAATGGAGCTGCAGGACCTCAGACTCCACTGCGGAGTAGCTCGTGATCACAGGTATTTATTGACTGTTTATTGTGTGCCAGGCACAGCTGTGCAGACTTTGCAGCTATAACTTTATATGAGCCTTGCAGCAACCTGAGGAGGTTCCCGTTTTTATTCTCATTCAAGGAATGAAGTAATCCAGGTCTCCAAAGTTTAACCTGCTCAAGATCACAGAGGGGGTAGAGCCAGAATTTAGGCTCCAAAGCTCCCATTTCCCATCATATTAAACCACCTCAAGAGGATTGCCCAAATAGGCTACAAGGAAAGAAGATGGTGGTAAACATTGTTTCCGGCCCATCCCTCCCCTGAAGCAGAATCCTCTAACTCAGGTTTAGTCATGAAGCCAGGCCCTGCTTCTCTTGGTAGACTGTGGGTTTGAATGTCTTTGTGGGGTATATGCATGTGGGGGGGTAGAAGGGAATGAACTGCTTGTAGAACAGAGTTCAGGGTATCTATTAGCTTAAAAATATAACTGAATCTTCTTGGTCCTTCATAAAAACTGGTAAATGACATGTTTTGGAATACTTGTCTGTTTTAGATTCATAGATGAATTTCCCACACATCTGCATATTGTGTAATTGTTCATTGAAAGAAATAGCCCATCAATATTACTCTTATTATGACGTAGATGCAGAGTTGGTTGTTACTAGTGTCAGATGTCAATGATTTACCATGCCACCAATATTGCATACCAAAAAGCTTATAGAACCTTGCGGTCACATTGCACACCTGGCATATTGGGCTGAGCAGATCTACTGACCTTGCCTGGCCTGACCTACACTATGAAGAGTTCAGCTCACTGCAGTGCGATCTAGCCTAGTTTCAGGTGGGGTGACCGGAACTGGTCAGCTCCTCCCTGTCCCTCATCCTCTAATATGCCAGGCTGGTTGGTTATGTTCAGTAGGCTACTGCAGAGGTATAGGCTCTGCTCTCAAGCTCTGAATAATCTAACGATACGTTCCATCCTTTCGCTTGCCACATACCTGGTAATATCTCATTAGCTAAACCAAGCCACATCGCTAAGGCTTAGAGTGTATGTAGCTTAGTTGCTTAATAAACCCCCCATTAATTTCCTTGGAGAAGAACTGGAAAATAGCTGGCAGAAGAACGAATACTGCCAAGGCTGGACTCAGCAGTTGAGAGCAAGCACTGCTCTTGCAGAGGACATGAGTTCAAATCTCAGTTACCCACACTGGATCTATAACTCTAGCTCTGTAGTAGGATGCTGCTTGTTTGTTTCCAGCTACTCAGCCCTGAAATAATCACTCAGAAACCATATTATTTGCAATACTGTTTGGCCAATAGCTTAAGTGTGTGTCTTAAATTAACCCATCTCCATTAATCTGTGTATCACCACGAGGCTGTGGTATATCGGGTAAAGTTTCAGTGTCTGTCCCTGATGGGGTTACATGGCTTCTCACTGACTCTCCCAGGATTCAGTTTAGTTTTCCCCATCTAGTTCTACTCTGTCCTATCAACAGGCCAAGGGAGTTTCTTTATTAACCAGTGGTATTCACAGCATACAGAGGAGACTCCCACATCACAGCTCCAAGACATCTGCCATCCTCTTGAACTCTGGAGGTAACTGCATTCACACACACACACACACACACACACACACACACTATATACATGATTAAAGACAATAAAGATAAATAATAAAAAAGAATGAATACCAAGAATGGTGAACAATTCAACCATTTTTTTCTTTCAATCTCTAGCATATTTTCACTTTGCAGATAAAGAAACTGAGACTTCCATAGTTAGGTGACCTTGTGACAAGAGATATAAATCGCAGGGCTGGATTTGAAAGGATGGGTTTGCCTTCCTCAGACTGGAAGCTCTTAGTCATGTGCACCAAATGAAGGTTTTAGAAATTGACTTTTCCTCCAACTCCTTTCCAGGTAGCAAGTCTGTTCACTCCCTTTCGTACCTTCACAAATGGAGACGGCTTCTGTCACTTGATAGTGCATGATATGAACGCTGTGAGGAGCTCTTAGCGATATCTCTGAAAAAAACATGGTGATGAAAGAGGTGCACAGAATTTTCATCACTGCCCTTCTCCGTTTTGCATTTTGCACTCTTTCATCTGCCTCTTAGCTGTGGTAGTTCAGATGTGTAATGTGTATAGAATCTGATGACTTTTCTTTTTTCTCTCTCCCATCATCTCAGCAATTCTCCAATCCATCCATATTAGCAGTATCTACACGTGAAAAAGAGACACTGCACAAATTGCTCTTTTGAGAAAAAAAATGATAGTAGCATCCTTTAGTCAGTCAACAATGCTGTGCATTTCATCACTCAACAAAGGCAGGATTCTGAGCTGATGGGAAGTCCAGTCTCTTTATCAAATACTCTTTCTTTCCTTCAGGTTGGCCTTGAACCTTTGATCTTCTTCTCCCTCCCAAGATCTGGCACTGTGAGCATATGCCATTGTATTTATCTTTCAAACACCCTTTCTGTGCCTGTCTTAGTCTAGTTTTGCTGGATAACTTGCCTGCTATACTGTTACTCGTTTTTATTAGGCTAGTTTCATGGTACATATTCTGAAGAAAGTTGGAATTCTTTATATACTACTGTTGACCCTAGAGGCAAAAATAGCATAAACTTGAGCATAGTAAGATACACTGCTTGCCCAAAGTGTATTTCTAAGGAAGAAATCCACCATGCATCCTGTGGTGCTTGTTTGTCTGGTCCTGTCCTGCACCGTCGACAATGTAGTAGAGACAACTGTCTGCTTCTTCAGAGGAGGACAAATTTAGCGAGCTTAGTATACTGCCGAGGATCTATCAGGATCTTTGAGAGTGGTCTGCGCCTAAGGCAGTGTCGCGGATCACCTCTGACATGCAGAGTTGTTTGGAAGTGATAGCTTAAATCAAAGGATGCCACCTGCAGAACGAGGAGGAAAAGCAAGGCTGATCAATTTCAGCCAGTGTACAACGGTTGAGGGAATCTGAGAAATTCAATTCTGTACCCTGGTAGATATAAACATTCGGGGCCACTCAAGTGTGTTGCTGCACCTGCTCGTCCTAGTTCCCCTTCCGGTATTGCGTAGCACTGGCCTGCACTTCCGCAGTTAGGGCAAGAGCTGTGTAAATTTGAATGCTTTTACTGTCTGAAGGTGGCTCAGTGTGTTGTACTTGGCACTCGCCGAATGTCTGTTGGCCAAATATACAGCAACCAGCTACTGCTTCTGTTGTCTTCCTTTCGCAGAAACTCAAGAGACATCCTTCGCCTCGTGCAGCAGGAGTGCTCACAAGTTGAACAGTGTGGGAGATCAATAAAATACAATTCCAATAGTTAATTGCATCCCAAAGGAAAGCTTACTGATTATGGCAAAGGAGAAAGAGCATGGCTATTAAAGGGCTTTCCTTCTTACTGTAGTTCTGGCTTGGATCCCGGTCACGTGACTCACCAGTAGTTCCTCCACGTGTGTGATCAACATAACAAGTGGTATGCCATATCTGAAAATGTTTCAGAAGTAAAAGTTCCAAATTAAGTCCAGGTGTTACGATTATGTAAGAAACAAACTGCAAAAAGCAGCTCCAGATAACTTAAGGAAACTCTACTCAAGGCAGAGCAGGGGTGGATTTTTCCTGTCATGTATACAACTCCAGCCTGTTGAAAGGTGGGGCTAAAGCTTGGATGAAATTGGTGAGTGATCCTCAACAGCAACAGAATTATGAAAACGATCTGAGGTAATTAGTCCTTTTGTTTTATAAATGAAGATTTTCACACTTATTGTGCAGTTCATAGGAACTACATAAATTGTTGAGTTGCCCAAGATGGACTTTAACTGAAATAATAGTGAATATAGTACTATTTTCTGATTCAGCGAAAATTTATACCCTAATTATGATATATATAATTTACATAAGGCAGGGTTCTTCTACTTATGAAACTTACCTTAGTGGTTCACAAGGCACAATCAACCTTTTCTCTCTCAGATGAAACCGAACAACGGACATAAACAGTACTAACAAACAAGTAGAGAGTCTTGTTGGGAGTCTGAAGCAGGAGGATTGCCATAAACTGGAGCCCATGCTGGGCTGAAAAATTAGTTTCTGGCCTACCTGAAATACATAACAAGACCCTCTCTGAAACAAGCAAACAAAGCAATGGGTAGAATAAAATGAAACAAAAAAGACGAAAGATGATAATCAGGAAAGCAAAGGACCCATTGGAAGAAGCTTCTAGTCTTGAAATTTAAAAGCCAAGATGAAGGTGAATCTGAAAGTCTGCTGTTTCTGAGGCTAGAGTATAGAACCGGGAGGTTGGATGACCGTGGCGATGGGGGGCAACGATTTAGATGGTACTGGCTTGATACCCTGGATATTAGCTACAGTTAGAAGTCCATTCCAGGCACACAGAGGTGCTTTAGAATCCACCATCAGAGCACAGGGATCAACAAGGACTCAAGGATTAGAAAATGTCTCTGCTTAGGTTAAAATTAGCATCGATTTGACCTTCCCTTTTCAGGGACTGGATGGAAACTCTCTTTGGTTAATATCCAGAAGGGAGGGTTTCTAAAACCTTAGATTAGATTTGGAAGATAAGAGGATTTATTCAGGAATTTAGCCTTTGTTCTTAACCTTAAATTGTTATTGGAAGTATTTATGAGACAGCGGAGTGGTATGTTTTGTTTGTGATGGTTTGCACTCCTTATTTACAAATGGACTATTTGCCATGGAAGACCCTTGATCTTCCGTCCTCCTCAGGAAATGAGTGCATTGCTAGAAACACCAAATGCTAGACATTTCAGCGTTTGACTTAGCACTGAGGCAGGATCGTGTTTAGCCACACTCACCCTTCTGTGCTTGCTCATTATTTATCCTGGACTTACCTCAAAAAATGGATTAAAGGAGAAAACATGAACCTACAAGCAATCCTTACCCTCAAATATTTGATCTGTGTCATCACATCTGAGGAGTTCAGAGTCCTGCCTAGAAAAGGCAAACCAGGGAGTTTGGCTTCTCTTTGCCCCTCTGAAAGGGTCAACGTGAAGACTTAGTTTTAAGCCAGCGTCTCCACAGGCTTAAATCTAAGTCTGCTTAAGTCAACACATAAACCATTGTCCTGTGGCATGGATCTGTCACTCCAAAATTAAAAGCAAACCAGATGCTGCTTGCCTCACGAGACGCCTATAAATCAGGTTTCAAGAAATATAATCAACTTTTGTGAGTTTTATAAGTTCAGATGTCCACCTATGGTATTTAGTTACATTGAGGTACCTCAATATATTAGAAGCATAATTTATGGGTTATCTCTCTGGCTTTGAGAGACCTGTCCGCACAGTAGGTAGTTTGTTTACAATGAGCCAGCTGGTCATTGACCACAATCACAATGGCAACTGCTAACAATTCTGCTGGCTAAGCCTATAATAAGTTCCTTACAAACATTAGCTATTATAAATAATCATCATAAAGATATACATATTGGCAGTAATAATGAATCATATATATTATGTGTTATTATGACCACCCTTTCACAGGCACGGAAAGTGAGGCTTATAGAGATGAACTAGCTAGCCTGCATCACAGAAGGCCTGAGTAGAGCCTGCATCTGGATGCTTTCAAAGCCCATCTCATCCCCATACATCATTACTTTCTTACTTACTAAATAGCCCCATATATACCATTATGTAGATTTTCAACAAGAATTTATTCTCTTTGCTGCTGTTTTAAGAAATTAAGAATAGAAATTGAAACTCATTTTTAAATATTTATTTATTTATTATATGTATAATATTCTTTCTGTGTGTA
>LOJH01042492.1:5149-19334 GCA_001685095.1 Ellobius talpinus | reverse complement strand
GGAGGGTGGATGGGAGGATGGGGAGGGAATTGGGAGGAGGGGAGGAGGTGGAAACTTTTTTAGTAATAATAATAATAAATAATAAAAATTAAAAAATTTAAACCCCAATAGAAATCCAAAACTGTCTATTAATAAATGAGCCAATGAACTGAGCAGTTTTCAAAAGAAGAAACACAAATAGACAAATAACTACTATCTTTAAAAGTGTTCATCTGTAGCCATCAGGGAAATGCAAATTAAAACTACTCTGAGATTCCATCTCACCTTTGTCAGAATGTCTATCACCAAAAAAATAAAGGGCAAGTTCTGCCAAGCATGTGGAGAAGGAGGAACCCTTATCTTGTGTTGGGGGTAATGGAACTGTTACAGACACTATGGAAATCAGTGTGAGGTTGTCTATAAAAAAATAAAAATAGAACTGCCATATAATCCAGCAATACAACTTCAGGATATATACCCAAAGAACTCTATAGCCTACTGCAGAGATACTTGCTCATCCATGCTCATTGTCATTCTATTTGCAACAGCAAGAACATGAAAAGAGCCTAGTTGTCCATCAACTGATAAATGGATAACAAAAATAAAACACATATAGACTGTGGAACACTAGTCAATTATAAAGAAAAATGAAATTACTATGATTTCAGGAAAATTGGTAGCTCTGCAAATTATTAAATGAGATGACTCCAGTTCAGAAAGACAAATACTTCATGTTCTCTTTTATGTGAGGATCCTACTTTCTATTTTTATATATGTATATTAATGGGACAGTTAATATGAGTATAGGACATGAAACTATAAAAAATACCATAAAACAGGGAATATGAGTTTAAGCAAGAAGGGTGCAAAAAGTATAACCGAATACATATGGCATGAAAGGCAAATACTGAGGATACAAGCAGGGGCTTGATGAGATAGATGGGTGAGGAGCAGTAGGCAACACGGATTAACCAAATCAAAGTCTGCCCTAAAATTCCATAAGAAAATCTGTTATACTTTTGATGGCTTAAAAAAACATTTTAAAGCTTAAAGAAGCACCAAAGAAATTCCACTATAAAAAAAGCTGAAAAGAGATAGCAGATTGGGTGGACGGATTCTTCATTGTAACAAGTAATTTTAAAGAGCTCTAAATTGTCGATTTGGGATTAACGTGGTATTATTTCTGAACTGACACAGGTTGTTGTCTCTATTTTGTTTGAATATTGCACTCTTTGTGAGCAAATTAGCCATGGGCATGGCAAAATACAGAAATTCATGGGCAAAATGGCATACTGAATGCCTATGATTTTATGCCTGTTTAAAAAATGCTATTTCTTCTAACACCAACAACCCTGTGTTATTGAGACTATTACAGATAGTCTCCAATTTGCTATGGCTTGACTTCAGTTTCTCAGCTTTATAATGGTGCAAATTTGATGCATAGTCAGTGAAATCGTACTCTGAATTTTGATGTTTCCCTCGGCTCGTGAGGTGTGATAGTGTGCTTTCCCCATGCTGAGCCCTGGCAGTGAGACACAGCTCCCAGGCAGCCACAAGATCATCATAGCAAACAACACGTACTCTACAGTTCACTGTGTATGTTGAGTCCATCCAGCGCATTTTTAATTACTCTTTCAATTTCTTACAGGGTGCTGTGTTTTGTTTTGTTTTATGGGTGGAAGGAGATATTCCCTCCTGAGTCAAGAAGCATTTATATTATTTGTCTTTGTAAACAAGGAAATAAACCAGGGAGTTTTAATGTCCTTTTTATTTTCTTGCATTATTATTTTATGTGTCTGAGTTTTACCCACATGTATGTCTATGCACTATGTGAGTACAGCACTACGTGAGTACAGAGCCAGTGGAGGTCAGGAGTCAGATCCTTTAGAACTGGAGGGGCGGATGGTTGTGAGCTGCCATGTTGGCACTGAACTTGAAACTGGGGACTCCGGAAGAGCAGATAATACTTTTAACCACTGAGCCATCTCTCCAGCCTTTTAAACATCATATAACCAGTAAGGGGCAGAACCTGAATTAAGAAAACAAACATCACCTTTAATCTCAACACGTACAAATAATCACTCTGTTATTTGGTATATAACCCATTTTCATTTTTTCCAGGTGTTTAAGAAACCATAATTCTTGAGTGACTGTTACCCACAAATTAAGAAATGATAGATTATCTGGCCTCATGTTTTAGAGGTTTCAATCCATCATGCCTGGGAGGGCCTGGCAGGGTGGTGCAGCTCACATCATGACAGTCAAAAATTAGGGTGAGGCCAAAGGAGAGAAGGGCATAGACAGGATACCTCAAGAATTTGGCTTTTAGTGACTACTGCCTCCATCTAAGCCCTGCCTCCTAACCCTCCTCTCAAAATAGTTCCACAAGCTGTGGACCCAGCCAACAGTATATGGGACCATGGAGGATATTTTCAAAATGTAACAGTCAGCCTACCTGTGTGTTTCACAACATTGTCCACAACAGCCAAGCTACCAAGTCAGGCCAGGTTCCCATCAAATGTAAAATAAAGAAAATATAACATGCAGACGCACAGACACACACACACATACAGAGAGATAGATAGATAGAGAGAGAGAGAAGGATGGAGGGAGGGAGGGAGGCAGGGAGAGAGAAATACCATTCAGGCTTAAGGAAGAGCTAAAACTTTTGATGCAAAGAAATGAATGTAACTAGAGATTACGGGAAATAAACCAGACTCAGAAATTCAGCTACCGTACATTTTCTTTCTTGTAGAATCTAGAAAAAGAAGACTGGAAAGTTGAAAAGGCATTAAAGAGGAAAGGGCCTATGATCACAGTGAAGAGGAAAGCAGGATAAAAGAGACCAACAGGGAGGGTGGATAGAATCAAAATATATCCGTGAGTGAATACGTCACAAGGAACTCATTATTTTTAAAATTGATATTCATTAAGAAATGTTTTAAACTCCTAATGTTTCTTGGAAAAGTAGTAGCCTCATTCAAGTGATGATTCTGATCCATTAACAATATAAGCTTTAACTTAGAAATTTTTAATGCCAAATAATGTTTTCAAATATAGAATATATTTACTAAGGAGGGCAACTCAGTGCAAAGTTCACAGCTATTCTTTCCCATCTATCCCACAAAATCTGCTGTAGCTTCCCCTATGCATGCCTAAGTTTTAGTTACTTTACCCCATCTCATAGATCCTCTAATTAAGAAAATCTTCATGGAACACTTTTCCTTGAGCCGGGATCTAAAATGTAGTAAAGACTTCCATTGGTAGAAATAATTGGTCAGGGAATTCCAGATGATCATGTCAAATAACAAATACAGTTAGCCTTGGGAAAGATACAGTGTGTTTAACAGTGTAACAGTGTTTTGAGGATGCCATCCCGGTGTACATGCAATATCTTATAGATACTATAATATAACTGAGGATCATATTTTCCTGGGTGCTGGAGAAATAGACTGTTATCTAAGCACAGAGTTTAGGAAAGAGAGCTCATTGTGTACCACCTCTTACTGAGCCTGAAGTGTCCAAAAGGTACAGCCCTATATTCCAGAGAAGAAAGGGGTTGGATATGATAGTCATAGGAGACATAAAGATAGGAATTTACTATTATAAAACAAGTGGTTTTTTTTCTGTTTGTCTTGTCATGGAAAACATTGCATAAACAGTATAGGAAAGATGAAGGGGCAACCACAAATGAAAGGTGTATGAAAAAGTCACATGGAAAATACAATTACTTTACAAATTTTTGGAACTAGAAGCTCACCAGCAAGCTATGAGCATAAATTTGTTGAGAGACCAACCACTATAGACAACATCCTGCTATATCACACTCCTCCAGGCTCCTCCTACCTATGTCTACAGGGAAGAATAGGATCTCTGGACATGCCACCAAAGGGAAGAGATCAAAACTCCTGGTGATTTCTGCTCAGTTAATCAAACAATCTTACAGAAACAATTTCATCTCTAGGTTTCCTGAATTTTTTTTAAAAGAAAATAATCAAAACCTTCCTTATACTTCTGTAGAACTCAAAATATTTTAAAAAATGAGAGGGCTATATTTAAAGAAAATGTGGTTTTTAAAAAGCTTGAGTAAATGGTGATATAAACCCTAATCAAACTTCCTTTTTATTTGGCATTGCTCATCACTTCCTTGCTGACTTGAGTCAGGAGGTAAGGTGGTGGGATACCATACCTGTGGTGTATTCATGTTGCTGACAAGGTATCATCCTGAAGCATAGAAAGCTTAACTGATGCAGAAATGCAACAGTGATAAGAGATTAGGGACATGCCAGCAGCTTGCATGTACTGAAGCATATTATGTATTTACGTTTGGAATTAGGTTTCTTTCAAACCCTTTTTGCTTTTCTCTCTTTGGCTTTGCCAACTGAATGAGTGAGGGATTCAGCCTCCTCTGTTACGGCTTCTCCTAAGGGAAATGGATGGCACACGTGCATTTTTATATAAATAGGACGGTTTTGTGTCTATTTAAACCTCCATTTTGTGCACTGAAACAAAAATAAAAGAAAGATACAGTTGATTAGGCCAATCCCTTCAGTATGTGGTACTGGACCAAAATCCACCATCTGTGATTGCTTTCATGCTTGTTTTCTTTAATATACACCGTGCTTACTAAAAGGTAACAAAACTATGCAATCATTAGACTTTAATTTTGTAACAGTCATAAATGTGTTCTATGTAATTTAATTCTCATAATAGACTATGAAGTTGGTACAGTTGTTTCTATTTTATAAAAATGAGGAAGTAGCTTCAGAGACTTGAAGTGACTTGCTTAAGGCATGCCATCAGTTTGAGAACTTGAAATTTATCATGATTTAATATTTTTTAATTTTTTGTTGTTTATTATTAGTGAGTAAGAGAGAGAGATAGGAGAGAGAGAGAGATCTGAGAGCACGCAGTGTTAGAAGCCCACAGCATATATGTGGAGGACAAAGGATGACTCAGGTCACCAGGCTTACATACGTTTTTTACCCACTGAAACATCCCATCGGCCCTGCAGCCGAAATTTTACTACAGATATCTTAGCTACAAATTCCATGTTCTTAAACAGATGAGGTCAACATTTCCTATAAAAGGGCCAGATACTAAATGTTTTATACTTTATAAGCCATATAGTCTCTGTTACAATTGGATGTGTCCCAATAATCCTTATAAACGAAATCAGTGGCTGGTGGGTTATAGGTTGCGGATTATGGTTTGTCAAACTCTACTCCTAACCACTGTGAAATATTGCCATATTGTTAGGGATTGAGGATTCACAAGTAGGGTATAGCCAAGATGTTTTCCTTATCTGCTTAGAGGCGATATATCAAAGTTTCACTCTTTACAAGTCAAAAGAATGTTGAGAATGATATTCATGTGCAAAATGGCATTCCTGTGATTGGGGGGAGAAAGGAACAAAACTCAGAGTTAGATGGAAAAGAAGGAAAGGGAAGGGAAGGTAGAGGTGGGTGATATGGAAGGAATAGGGGGAGGGGTGAATATATTTAAAACACAGTATATGAAATTTTCAAAGAATAAAATATTGTTTAAATATATAATGATTTTAATCCCAATTATGGACACAATCTATATTAACTAATTTTATATCCTGTAAGCGCTTACAAGTGAAAGGCTTTCCTGAGTATCTGCTTTGGTCCTTTGTTGATGTTCTTGGTTTTGCTGAAATGTGCTTGATCCCAAAGCTGTGTTTCTTTGAAGCAGTTTTTATAACTTCCATTGGACTTTTCTACTAGCCCTCTACTTCATATATGAATTAATTCACTTATGGTATTGGAAAAGATTGTTCTCTACCAAAAATGTTTCCATCTATGTCAATACTATATGTATATAAGTACATGGGCAGACACGGGGATGCCTGTGAACAAATGGGTATTCATTTGTGTGTGATTGTATGTATGATTGCATGGGAGGTATACACATATACATTTGGTATATATGTTATAAAAATCTATTTTTCTATAAGAATATATATTAAGGGTTAAATGTGATTCTATTTCACAGATATAGATATTGTTTTGAATTTTTCTATGAAAGCAATAATTTTTTTTAATTTTTCTTAATGTTTATACTACTTGAAAGCACAAATTCAAATTAAGAAAACAAGCTTATTGGATTTTGACTTGGATGAGAAAAGCCACTCTGTTAGTTAGAATCTAGAAATAGGAAAACAGAGGCTGTTCAGGGACCAACACTTAACAAATATGACACTTAACCATTTGAGGTTATTTTGCAGTATGGCCTTATCCAACTGTGAGATTGAATTTGCGTTCTTTAAAAAGATTTCCTCCTCTAGCCATTCTGATGCTACTTTTTGTCAGAGGGTACAAAAGAGGAATGAGAAGAAGAAAAGGCCCATGCTTCCTAGTTCCAGTATGTTCCATGTGACAGTTAGCTTCCGTAGTGTTCAGCTTCTGTACTGTGGGTGGTTATCTTCTAGACAAAAGCTTCCTCTGGCCACACCTCTATTAGGTGGTTTTGTGATTAGTTACTACAAAATGTCCCAACCCATGAAGTCCAGCCAGAGTAGGCTTCTGGGAATGTTCAAAGAGTGGTTTTCTGGCAAGTTTTCTGAGTAGGCAAGCAAAGCAAAGGTTTGTCTACCCAGTTAGCCATAGCTTTACCTTTTCCATCAGTGTCTGGATCTCAGTGTTGGTGCTGTGGGGTGTAGATCCAAAAGTAAAGGTAGAGAAATTCTCCCTTTCACTATATCTCAGCCATAAGGATAGTGTGTGTGTATGTGTGTGTGTGTGTGTTTGTGTGTGTGTGTTTAAAATTACTGGGTCAATTGTTTCTCCTAATTAGACCCAGACTGATACTGATAACCTGGCTGTCTAGGTGTACCCAGCAGAGAGGCCCCTTCTTTGGCCATCAAAGCAAGGAAACAACAATGGGAATGTCTATGTATATCTTTCTAACAGGTGTGGAAGTGCTGGATCAAAAGTAGGTGCATAATCTAGAAATAAGTATCACTGTTCTTTTCTTAGTGGCTATGAGAAACTGTTTCCCTAAATCAATCAAGCTTCCCTTTCATAAAATAGGAACAAAAGAACCTATCCAGCAATGTTTTCCATAGTAATTAAGAACTGTGAATATAAAGTTCCTAGTATTAGGCTAAGGATGAGGTACATGCTTCTAATCTAAGCATTTGGAGTACCATGAGTTTTTCCAAGCCAAGCTATTTAGCAAGATCATACGTATCAAACATAAGATCCTAATATGATATTGCATATGTAATTAAATAATAGTACACAATAATACACAGTGATACAGCCTGATATTAGAAATAGTAAGAATAGTCAGTATGTACAGAACACTACCCTTTAATAGATGCAAAGAGAATATGGAGAAGCTAGAGTTTCCCTTTCATTTCAGAAATAGCCACTTCAGCAACCTGTGAGGTAAGGAAGAGTCAGGAATGAAGTCCAGGCAGAGGTGATGAAAGCAACATGGGCCCTGGTAAGTCCTGACAACTCATTGGGCTTATAGGTGAAAGGGAATAGACTTAACTAAGAATGGCCATATCTGAAAACTGATAGCATAATGATCATATGATGCTGACAATTACGCCTCCCATTGCTCTGTGTGAGCAGACTAACTCTGATTCCGATTGCCTTCACTCTTAAGGACATCCAAGAGCACTCATTTGTTACTCGCACATGAGAGGGTGTGTAAGTTGGGAGAATGGTATCTAAGTTGTATTTCTGCCGTGATTGTCTCCTCACAAGTAAAACAAAATGTGTCTATTACTTGATTTCCCAGTCTTGTCAAAGAAAAAAATCTACACGTATTCTATTTTCTGCCTGATTTCCCATGTACTGGCTAAGGCTCTGATGTGTCACAACTGCCTCTCAGCTGCACCTATCAACTTCTGCTCTCACTGAAATTCATCAGTGGGGAAAGAGCTGCAATGCAGGTTGCTTTTGTGGTTGCAGTTCTGGTAATTACCTTCATCGGTCCTAACTACATAGTTTCTCCCTAGGTGGCTTAGCCTTCTGTAGAAGTAGAAGAGTGTGGTTTGAATTAAGTTACTCAAGACTCTTGTTAACATTTACCAGCCACCTGATCTGGTTAAGAGCATGTGAAAGATATAAACACCATCTCATTTTAATCATCACAAAACTAGAATGCAAATCCGGTCTTTCAGTTTAAGAGATAAGACAATGGAGGCTCATTTTGAGTTACTTATCCATGGTCACACAACTAATACATGGCCTTTACTCACTCGGTGAAGTTTTTTGAACATCTAACGTGGCCCTGGTACTATTCTAAGAGGTAGGTATATAGCAAGAAACCAAAATATCTCTGCCCTGGTAGAGCTCACATTTCTAATGGAAAGAGACAAATGATTACAATTTAAGTAACACTATAAAGCAATAATTGTTGAGTAAATATATAAAGCAGAAAAGGTGAGTAGAGAGTATATATATATATATTGGATTGTAATTGAGATAGGATGGTCAGAAATGGCCTTATTGAGAAGGTATTTGAGATGAGTTCTGAAAGATACATGAAAATATGCACATAGGACATTCCAGGGACTAGAAATTACAATAGACCACATTCAACAATATATTGGATGTGTTAAATGAACAACAAAAAAGTTAGCAAAATGAACAGAGTGAGGAGATATGAAAGTAAAGAAAAAAGGCAATGAGAATCCAATGCATAGGATCTGTAGCTACAATAGGAGTTTGCCCTTTTGTTTTTTGTCTTTTTTAGAGAGATAGAGAGAGAGGAGAGCATGTCTTTGGGTGAGAAGGAAGGTGAGGAGGATCTGAGAGAGGTTGGGGTAGGTGAAAGAATACGATCACAATATATTATATGAAGAAGCAATTAAAAAATTAAAGAAAACTTAAAAATAAAATGGTAAAGAAATTATATAATTATTTTTGTAAAAAGAAGGTAGGGGAAAATGTTGAGAATAAACTGTGGTTAAAAAAGTTATAACAAAGAGAAAGGATCTTTTAAATAATTTCTTCAAAGATTGTCTTTTAGCTCAAGTCAGCAAACACTGAATGCTTACGAGACAAATCCAACCTGTGGCCCCTGCAGTAGTACACAGTTTGGGATCCTCCTCTAGTTCAAGAATTCAAAACTGGGTATGAAAGTAAGTTTTCTACCTTTTCATTATTGTACTTTGTGATAAAAAATCATAAGATATATTACATTAGCATTTAAAATTTTTAATTAAATATATGTATATTTGCAGTAAATAATGAGATTTTGATAGAAGTACATGTGGTCGACCAGCTAAATTGAGCTAATGAGTATAAAAGTCACCTTATGTACTTACTATGATAAGAATACTCAGAATCTCAATTAGAAACCTTTCTGAAATATTCTATTCTTTGTACAACATTCCTCCTACCCACTAAGTCCCAGCCTCTGTTAAGCACATGCCACTCTCTGCTTCTAAGAGATTACTTATATTTTTAGATATGTGTAAGTGGAGGCTAGGGACACTTCTCAGTCCATAAAGTGCTTGCCAATCAAGTTTGAGGAATTGAGTTTAAATCCTTCATACTTATTTTAAAAGCCAGGCATGGAAGTGTGTGAATAAATTCCTAGGTAAGGGAGGTGTATGCAGAATAATTCCTAGGGCTTAGTGGTCCACCGTTCTAGCCAGATTAGTAACCTTCAGTAAAGTAGGAGGGAGGACAAAATGGCTCGGCAGAGGAGCATCTCACCAAGTCTGATGACCTAAGCTTGATCCCTGGAAACCATGTGGTGAAAGAATAGAACAAATTGCCAAAAGTTGCCGTATGATCTCCATTGTGAGGTGACATGTATACAGATACATAAACAAACACATAAATGCATAAATAAATAACTATAATTTTAAAAGAATGAGAAAAGGTGATTGAAGAAACCAGATAGTGACCTTTGACCTCCAAATGTACCCACATAAAAAACTTCTTAATATAGGATATCATACATCCTTGATATTAGCCGTGATACTGACTCTTCATGGTCAACTTTCCTATTTTTCAGTATAGATCATTCTAAACCATTGTTCCCCAAATGCCTTACACAGTCTTGACTCTGCTGGGATTTCAAAAATTTTTGCTCCATTTGACTGCAATGCCCTATCTTGACACTATGCCTCCCTGAACAATAGTCCTTCCTTAATTCCTGGTGTTGGTCTACTTTCTTTCTTGATGACTTCCCTTACCAAACAGCCCACAGGGATCTCTCTGCCTCCCCAATTCCTACAGACCTCATCAGCAACCTTGTCATATTTATTGTACTCTTTTACCTCCCAGACATTTCTATCAACAAAATAAAGAAATATCTCTGGGCAGGGTCAATTCCTTT
This sequence comes from Ellobius talpinus, assembly GCA_001685095.1. Classification (NCBI taxonomy): domain Eukaryota; kingdom Metazoa; phylum Chordata; class Mammalia; order Rodentia; family Cricetidae; genus Ellobius; species Ellobius talpinus. The sequence goes on along the minus strand of LOJH01042492.1, from coordinate 9,023 downwards.
AACTTTTTGTAGCCCCAAAGGTCTTGTCTAACACTGCACAGGAAAAGCATAGGAAGTGAGCTGAAAAGTGTTTGCATTCGCAACGGGTTGTATTTCTTTCCTTTATGTTCTCATTTAGTAGCGTGTAACAAATTCTCAAACAATTGCTTTACAATGAACAACACAGATTTGGATCATAAATACCAGTTCCAGAAATGCATTGAAAATAAAATCCTCTTCTTTTAGATGCTCTTGTTGAAGGGAGGTGTTCTGTAATATACTCCTGGATACTGGCTGCTATCTTAATAAATATTTTATGGACCTATTTATCCAGTACCATGACTTATATTTCCATCCCAGGTTATAGTTTATATTTTGTAGACATAAAGGGAGCTTATTTGGGAGAAACATCTCTAAATGTGGTTGCCTATCAGCATCTGTGGGTTCCATCAATCAAATATAAAAAATATTTGAAAAACTATTTGTCTCAGCTGGGGGTTTAGCTCAGTGCTACAGCGCTTGCCTGTCATGAATAAGGGTATAAAGCCTTGGATTTGTTAACCCCTAACACTGAAAAATAAAAAGAAGAAGAAATTTGCCCATATGGAACATATTGAACATGTACTATATTTTCCTTGCCATAAATATTATGGTGTGACAATAATTTATAGACCTATACATTGTAGAAGGCATAAAAATGAACTTTAGATAATCTAAAGTACACAGAAGCTGTAGTCTACAGAAAATGTGTAAAGACTAAATGTACATACTGTAACATTTAATAAAATGATTTCTGGGGCTGGGGCAATGACTTAGCAGTTAAGAGCACCTGGATTCAATTCCCAGCACCCTCATGGCAGCTCACAACTATCAGTAACTCCAGTCCCAAGGGATCCAGTGACTTCTTTTGGTCTCTGCAGACACTGCATTACGTGGTACACAAACAAGCAAAAAGCAAAACACCAATTTAAATAAAAATAAAAATAAAATAAAATAATTCTTTTTGAAAAGAATTCAAGTATCTACAGATTTGTATATTATAGGAAATTTGTCAAGGATACTAAGGGATCATATATATTACGTTGGTGCTTGCTAATGATTATGATATCATATTCACTAGGGAATAAAATTACATTTTTCTAGAGTCAGGCTCATTAAGATCTTCAGGCAGGAATAACTACTACAGTAGGTATTTTTTTAAAGAGGGCATAATTCAGACATAAATGAAACAACCATGCTAAGGCAATGAGATTGTAACCTTGCTGGAGGTGCAAAAGATGAAGCTTTGTTTTTTCTCTTTTTTTCTATGCTAGGCAGCTTAGTTTATAGTGCAATGATTTTTCAAAGTGTTTCCTGGGGTCTTGAGGCTTTATAGAGTTGTTTTTTAGAGAGACTGTCAGCTAAGGGTTTGGTAGATAACACTGATAATATGAGGAAGGGAGCAGTTTTGTTGAAAGCCCATTTGCTTTTTATCTGCATCACAGAGAATAGAATTAGCTATGGAACTTATGGCTTCATCTTTTATCCAGACAATTTCTATCCTTTTAACCTTATTATAGAAGGGATGAGTCCACTGCTTTTGGGAGTTCTTAGCTACTTCAAGCCTATTTACTAATCTGCAAAATGGGAAATGATATTAATTTTATAGTTTGGTGCAATGAAACTCAAATAAGATACAGTAGTAAAATTACATTTTTGAGCATCTAAATGTGGGTCAGGTTCCTTTCTATCACCTTCATACCTTATCTCATTGTTTGTTTTCCAATCAGGCATGAAGACAAAGAATTGGCCGGAACAAGGAGAGGAGCAGGGACTAAAGCACAAGACTGAGAAATAGAGATCTTAGGAGTGCTGTGAGATAAGTAAGACACATGGAGGCCTAAGTGAATGCCAAGGAAACCGCCACCTCAGGATCTGGGTTTGAACCCCAGCGCTGTCATCAATGTGCTGAATGGCCTGCAAGAAAATTGCTATTCCTGACTCTCCCTTTCTTCATCTGAAAATGGGTAATGTAGGTCATCTTTCAGAGAGTGCTATAGCAAGAATTAAGTGAATTAATGAGGAGAAAAGTTTGGACAGGTCCTGAGATAAAAAACAAATAAACAAACAAATATAGTATTATCCAGGACACAAAAAACTTCAAGATTTTGTTAATGCTTCTCAGTATTCTCTAGGAATGAGTACATGGGCTGGGGGGAATAAATCAAAGCAAATGACCCTGCTTACCACTAGCCCAGGAGAGTCTGTAAACCAGACTCTGAGACAGGTCAGTCAACAAGTTGATAAACATTAATCCCAATTTCCACCAAAGAGTTTTGATGCAAGAGAAATTTTAGTTTAAATTTTTGAGTTTTCTATTAGAAATAAAGACTCATAAAAATTGAGGCTGACCAATTTTTTTAATAGGCATATTTTAACTACTGACTATCTCATTGGAAGTTGCAGGTCTCAAGAGTACTTACATTATCTTGATTTATTTTTTAATTTTATTTTTATCTCATGTTACATATATGAGTGTTTTGTCTGCATGCCTATCAGAGCACCACATGTGTGTCTGGTGCTCAAGAAGGCAGAAGAGAAGGGTCAGAGCCTCTAGAACTGGCATTACAGTCATGAGCTGCTGTGTGGGAATCAAACTCTGGTCCACTGGAAGATCAGCCAGTGCTCTTAGCCACTGAGCCATATCTCCAGCTCCTCTGGACTAAGCTTTGATAAGCCACATGTATCTAGAAATTCATCTATTTCTTTTAGATTTTCCAGTTTGGCAAAATATAGACTTAAAGCAAGGCTTTATGAATCTACATCACAAGTCCTTCTCTCAATGCTCTGGAATAATTGAATAAGAAGAGTTGAAAAGTGTGTAAAAGACAAAGGCAGTAAATGTCTACAAGGAAACAGTATGTTCCAGACACAGCACAACTGCACATATAAACTCACAGCACTTATAACAGCATGCACAACGTCTGTGTAAGCTTAAGCCAGACCAAATCTCAGTGTTGAGAGGAGCAATGGGCATGGAATCCCATCCCTAGACAAAGAGTTATTAACAACTGACAGCTGCTAAGAGACAGAGAGTCAATTTTCTTTAAGAATGTAGTCCATGTCAAATGGATGGATCTAGAAAACAACATATTGAGTGAGGTAACCTGGTGCAGGAGAATTGTCTGTATTCTGTCAATCATGTTTAAAATAAACACTTATTGGCCAGGCAGGAAGTATAGGTGGGACAACAAGACAGGAAGTAAAAGTGGGGCAATGAGAACTAGAGAATGCTGGGAAGGAGGAAGCCCATTCCTTCCCAGTCCTGCCCAGATCATGGAAGAAGCAAGATGTGACCTACCCTGCTGAAAAAGGTACCGAGCTATGTGGCTAATATATACTAGAATAATGGGCTGGTATACGTTATAAGAGCGAATATGAAGCCTGAGCTAATGGGCCAGTTTATCATTAATATAGACTCTCTGTGTGATTTTCTTTGGGGGCTTACCAGCTGTGGGAATTGGGCAGGACATAAAGCCCAACAAGCCGACTTTCATGTTACAGTAACCCAGACCCAGAAAACAAATATAATATGTACACACTCATAAGTGTCTTTTAGACATAAAGTAAAAAATAACAGCCACAGTTCACAACCCCAGAGAACCTAGATAACAAAGAGCGCTCTAAGACAGACATACATGGATCTAATCTACATGGGAAGTAGAAAAGGATAAGATCTCCTGAATGAATTAGGAGCATGAGGATCATGGGAGAGAGTAGAAGGAGAGGGGAGAAGAAGGGAGGAGCAGAGAAAAATATATAGCTCAATAAAAGCAATTAAAACAATGACATCTTAAAATTGGCAGGCAAATGAATGGATCTAGAAAACATCATATTGAGTGAGGTAACCCAGACC
>LOJH01042491.1:0-10322 GCA_001685095.1 Ellobius talpinus | reverse complement strand
GTCTCTGTCTCTGTCTCTCTCTGTCTCTCTGTCTCTGTCTCTGTCTCTCTCTCTTTCTCTCTGTCTCTCTCTCTGTCTCTCTCTCTCTCACACACACACACAGAGTCAGCACTGACATATGCACTCACTACACTGAGGAAAACGTATTTTCTGATTTCTCGTTGTGAGCCACAAACTGGGCTTGCGATTGACATTCTAAATCTCTGTATCAGGTGTGTGGCTCACGCCTTTCATCATAGCACTCGGGCGGCTGCTGAGACAAGAGGGTTGCCCCGAGTTCAGATCTACCTTAGCCTACAGAGTGAAACCTTGTGTCAGAATTAAAAAAAAAAATCTGTCAGCTAGAAAGTGAATTTGTCCTAAACCCTAGCTAGCTGAGGCAAACGGTAGTCCAGGGAGGGTCAGCACCTGCGTAGGTCATACCCAAGCTGTCAGCAGAGATAGGACCAGAGGCCTGGAAGCCTTCTGAGAGAGAACTGGGAACATGGCTGCAGGGCCATGGGGGCCAGGGGTCAGACAAGGGGTCAGAGGCCCGCAGGTGACTAGCACAGAAGAGCACTGTGGGAACTGTGGAGGAGTATGATCACCTCCACCCCCACCATCCTGAGGAAGCAACGATGGCACACTGCTACTGAGACTCTGAGCTCTTGCCCCTTCCCAAGGCAGGAATGTGGGTCTCTGCCCAGAAATCAGATTGGATTGCAGTGGTCCCCCCTGGGAGAATGAGGTGGTAGAGGGCTTGTGTAGAGTGCACGAAGCTGGGTTCAGTCCCTGGGGCTGAATAAAAAGGAGCATGGTGGCTTAATCCTGTAATCCAAGCACTCAGGAGGTAGAGGCAGGAGGACTAGAACTTCAAGATCATTCTTGACTACAGAACGAATTCAAGGTCAGTCTCGCCTGCATGAGACTCTGCTCGAACCAATGCTAGAGTCAAACCCAACAGTTCATTCTCAACTGACATCTATGTCCTGGGGCACAATTGTCTTACCTCAGTTCTGTCCCAACGAGAGAAGCATTGAGTCTATGGGGAACCCAGACCTGAGGTAGATAGAAAGGCCAGGAGGTATATGGGAAAGACCAAACCCTAGAGTGTGCTCGGACCGCTAGTGTAGGGAGCCCACCGTCATCAGCCCAAAATGTCAGTGCTGTTGTTCACCAGCAAGACATAGCAGGAAGGACTCTACAACAGTGGTCAGGGAGTTGGTCATGGCATATACCAAATAACCCCACTGCTGTGGAGACCGAAACAGAGGATTGCAAGTTCAAGACCAGCCTGGGTTGCAACTCAAAACCCTATCTCGAAGAAAAGGGAGAACTGTACCAATGTGTACAGCTAGAATCTTGTCAGAGCCCCTAGTAGATAGTCGGCACCCAGAGCCCACAGTCACTCCAGGCCTCTAAGCCAACCTGAGTCAGGCGGATGCCCTGGGGTCCCTGTAGGCAGCTGATAGCAGCAATAAAGGACCGATTGCCTGATGCCCACTGGAACTATGAGGCCAAGAGTTTCTTCCTCATGATCTCAGGCCTTCTCAACACCCTGCTACTTAATGAACCAAGAAACTGAGGCCCAGAGAGGCAAAGTGCTGCCTCAAAACCACACAGCACACCGAAGCCGAGCCTGGGCTGGCTGACTCAAGATCTGGGATACATCCCCCCAGAGGCATCCTTCAGCCAAGATACACTACCGTAGCAGCACAGTGGGCACACATTCTGTCTCATTTGACCTCGGGAGTTGAGGAGGCTCAGACCTTGCTGGTGCTTGAAGGGGAGAAATGTTTATAAATTGTCTGCCGTATGCCAAGTCCTGGTGTGGACACCGGGTCTCTGGAGACCCCAGTAGGCAAGACCAGGCTTCCAAGAGCCTGGTTTCAAAGAAAGATCTCCACATTGGCCTGGACTGCTTAAGTCTTTAAGATCAAAGTGTTCACGCCAGTCTGCTCTTTCTTCCCAACGTGGGCGAGTCCCTTGTTGGTTCAGCCCCAGGGATAGGGCTGAAGCTTCACACACCAAGACCACAGCCCCAGGGTCTCCAGTGCAGCAGGAGGTCGACCTGAGAAGAGGATGCTGTGGGGAGCCATGGCTTAAGTATGTGCAACCAAAGACAAACCAGGAGGGATGGCGTGTGCTTCCAGATGCCTTGTCTCTCTGACCCTCTTTTTCCACAGCTGGAGAACTGGGGCAGGAGTTCCTGCCACACAGCAAGGTACCTTGTGAGGCCCCGGGTTTGCGGGTCCCAGGAATTGAACTTATGTCGTCAAGCTTAGCCACAAGTGCCATCACCTCCTGAGCCATCTCGTTGGCCCCTCACCCTGGACCCTCAGTCTCACTCTCATCTTTGCATGATGCTATTCCCTCAGGTGCAGGTCCTACCACTGAGCTCTGTGAAGAGTCTTAGAGCTGAGGAATGAGTCTACCAGTACCATGGATCCTGGCAGAAGACATGGGGCTAGTGCAGGTAAATCATCGACAGTGGTGATAGAGTAGTAGCAGGAGCCAGAGGATCTGTATTGTCCCAGCAGGTTTCCCAGCAACAGCATAGACAGAATGATGCTGGCCCTGCATGCTGGCTAGCAGGACTCAGTCATCCACTCTGGGGGGGTGGGGCGAGCGTCTCTGTGTTTCCAGGCTGTTTGCTCACGGTGTGTTGAGGAGTATCTTCCAAAGGTGCATATCCACCTGGAACCTGCAAACAGACTTGGGGTGGGGTGGGACCTTTATTCAGTGGGACTGCTGTGACACATGGAGGGAAGATGCCATGATGGGACAGAGGTGGAGATCATAGCAGTGTGCAGTGCTAGGATTGCAGGAGGCAGGAGAGGCAGGAAGGACCCTCTCTATCCAGGGCCCCCTCTCAAGACAGTACAGGCTCCCGCTCATACTTAGATTTCTGTCTCCCAGTTTCAAGGGCTGTGGAAAACACATTCTCTTATCTTAAGCCCCTCCTCCCACTCAGCCCATGGGCCTTTGCTCCTACAGCTGAGAAAACAAACTCATCAATGTCAAAGCTCACAAGGCAAGCTCAGAACAAAGAAGAGCTCTTGCCCAACACACATGGGTATGGGAAAGTCATGGCAATCATCTCCAACCCACCGTGATGGCTTTGCTCAACAAGACTGAAGACTCAGCATGTACATCAAGACTTTTTATTTTCTGCACCTTGTCCTGTCTTTGGGATGTCTAAGCCCTACAGCCGCTGACTCATTATGTGATCCCCTGTGCTCCCAAGGGAAATTCTTACTGCAGCTTAAAAGAAAATGTGAAGTCATTTCTGTATCACTGTTCCAAGATGGATTTCCACTCAAGAGTGTTTGCAAAAGTGCAGTGCAGATTTCAAATACTAAAACACTAACATATCTAGGCCCTGCTCTTCCAGGGGACAGCAAGGCCAGAAGCCAGTCAGAAACTCTGGTCAGCCTTTCTCCGGCCCTGGGAGCTGCATCCTGAGCTGGCCAGAGGTTTCTGCACATCGTTTAAGGTCAGATCAGCAGACAAGCCCTGCTCAACCGTCAGGGACACAGCTGAGGGCTGTTGTGGGCACGGCCTCCTGAGCCTTTGCTGGTGGGGGCGTAAGCAGTGTGTCCTTAACAAGCGGTATCCTGGGAGTCCTTCATCCTCTTGGATCCCACCTATGGCAGCAAACTTTTTCACATGTGCAACACCCAGCGCTCACACTGACATCCAGATTTCCGACAGTCTCATTTGCTGTTGGACTGACCTTATAAAAAAGGAAAAAACAAAAAGTCCAGCACTAGGGAGGCAGGGGCAGGCTGATCTCTGTGAGTCTGAGGTCAGTCAGGTCTATGTGGCAAGCTCCAGGCCGGTCACAGATACACAGTGAGACCCTGTCTCAAAAAATAAACAAAATCTGCCCCAGTAGGGAGGGGCATCTCCTCCATAGCCAGGGCCATATATATCCTAGCAAATTTCCTCTGAGTTCAAACATTCCACCAGGGCAGGAGACTCCTTAAGACTGAAGATGTCAACAACTCACCAGGTTCAGGAAGTTCCTGAAACTGACCAGATGCACTAGGTTTACCCACCTCCTCAACATCAAATAAGTGATAAGGACTGCTGAGGAGATGCAGATCAGCTGAGCTGCCTAGAAGATTCTCTCTGAGCTGTTGAGCAGCCTGCAAGTCATACAGAGAGCTCCAGCATTCCAGCTTCCATCAGCTGTCATCCATGCTGGGCTGGCCTTTGTGATACAGCTGTCTTTGAGTCATGCCTCTTCCTGTAAGTAAACCTGCATCCATATTCCTTTACGTAACCCCAATAAACTCACTGATTCACCAAGTTAGACTTGGATGGTACCCTTACTTTGGTTCTTTATCTGGGATGAGTGAACAGACCTTTGTTTGTGCTTCCCCAAGACGAGTGTCACGCAACACGGTGCGACACAGTATGCATTTGAAATGCCGGAACTGGGGACAGGGCCTGTTCTCTGCCCATTCAGCTCTCTTCTTCATTATACACATGTGTGCTGAGCACCTCCAGGGGCCAGGCACCGTATCAAAGGTGTGGCTATAATGACTAATATTGAGTGGCAATGTGGTGGTTTGAATGAGACATGTCTCCCCATAGGCTCATGTGCTCAAACCCGTGGTGGTGCTCTTTGGGGAGGTTTAGGTTGTGCAACTTTACTAGAGGATGTTGTTACTGGAGTGGGCTTTTTAGCCTCATCTCGCTTTCAGTTCCCCCCACTTTCTGCTTCATGCTTGTGGTTGAGGGTGTGAGCTCCCAGCTTCCTGCTCTAGGTGCCATGCCTGAATGCTCCCACACCTCCCCACCATGATGGACTCTTAACCCTCTGGAGCTGTAAGCCAAATGAGCTCTTAGTAGTCACCTTGGTCACAATGTTCTATCACAATGTGGTGGTTTGAATAGGTGTGGCCCCCACAGACTCCTGTGTTTGGATGCTTGGCCCATAGGGAGTGGCACTATTAGGAGGTGTGGCCTTGCTGAAGGAAGTGTGTCACTGGGATGGGCTTTGAGTTCTCATGTGCTCAAGTCAGTTCACTCCCTGCTGCCTGGGGATCAATATTAAGAACTCTCGGCAAGGCAAGTGGTGGTGGTGGTGCACTTGGGAGGCAGAGACAGGAGGATTTCAGTGAGTTTGAGGGTTTGAGGCCAGCGAGTTCCAGGCCAGGCCAGAACTGTTACACAGAGAAATGCTATCTAAAAAAAAAAAAAGAGCTCTCAGGTCCTTCCCCATCACCATGCCTGCCTGCATGCATGGCACCATGTTTCCTGCCACAATGTTAGTGGACTACACCTCTGAAACAATAAGCCAGCGTAAGCCTTCATCAGCGTGGCCGTGGTTGTGATGTCTGTTCACAGCAATAGAAACCCTAATTAAGACACAAAGGAACAGAAAAGTAACAAATACAGTCTTCATGGCAGGATCTAGACACACTGACATGACCATCCAGCGAGCATGTTCATGAGGGAGTTTCTGGATTGGGTTAACTGAAACTAGAGGAGCCACCCTCAATCTATGTGACACCGTTTATGGGTTGAGGAACTGAGCTGAATAAAAAGCGGACAGCAAGCCAAGCACCAGCATTAACGTCTCTCTGCTTCCTGGCTGAAGATGGAATGTGACCAGTTGCCTCACGCTTCTGCCGCCCTGCTTGGTTCACCATGATGACCGTACTTTCCAACTGCGAGCCACAATCACCCCTTCCTTAAGCTGCTTTCATCAGGAACTTTGTCTCAGCAATGAGAAAAATAGCTGACACACAGACCTAAACATCCAGAGAACATTCAGCGAAGGTGACCCCAGGGACTCTGAGAGCCGTGTCTGCAGTAGAAGCTCACCCAAGGAAGACCTCAAATGCTCCAGCTTCACTTGTTCTTGGTGGACATAAAACCCACTAATTTTGGAGGCCATGTGGCTGATATTTACTTCTTGTGAGCTCTGCTGGAAATAATAAGACTTCTGACTGCTGTTCATGACGTTTCAGCTGCCCTTGTTTTCCCGGACCCAGAGGCCAGTTTTGTTGAAAGTGCTGACTCTTCCCTCAGCCCTGCAGATGTCAGAAGGGACTAAATATGGATAGAAAATCATGGCACCTCTGCCTGTCTCCTTTGCTGCCTCAGCCTTGGGGTTCAATTTCTGCTGACCTCTCTGATAGACTTTGTGATAGATCAAGGCTGATCACGAAGGCAGCATCGCTCCCTGGCCAAGTGCCTGTGAGTCTCCAGTTATTCATTACTTCCTGTCCATCACCGTGGTTCCTCCTTCCCCTCCCTGGGAGGATCGTGTGGATCATAGCCTCAGTTCTAGTTTCATTCTGTTGCTGTGATAAAACACACACACACGGGGGGGNACAAAACATAAACCCACCTAACTTAGGGGGAGGAAAGGGTTTATTTAGGTTATACTCTAGGTCACAGTCCATCATCCAGGGAAGTAAGGGCAGGCACTTGAAGCAGAAACCACAGGAGAAAATGGCTTGCTGACTTACGAGGTTCATGCTTAGTTTCCTTATACAACCTAAGCCCATCTTCCTAGGGAATGGTACCTCCCACAGTGTTCCAGGCTCTCCACCATAAATTAACGACCAAAATGCTCTACCATAGACATACCTGCAGGCCAATATGATCTGAGCAATTTCTCAGTTGAGACTCCCTTCTCAGGGAGCTCCAGACTGCATCAAGATGACAGGTAACGCTAACTCTGATACTCTCTCATCTTAAGTTAGCTACCTTTTCAATCTTTTTCCTTGTTCCAATAACTTGCCCTGATCGTTAACCTTCTTCATGGTGAACAATGAACTTGAGTTCTGTAACAGAAGGTGGCCATGCTGATATTCTTCATGACTTCGGACCCCCCTAATCCAGCAACCAGGAGCATCCACCATGGGATGAACTTTCACACACTCTTTGGAAGAGGCCAATCTAAGTAGAGAGCCCTTGACTCCTCCCTGCCCAGCACCTTGCCTCCTTCTGTCCCAGCACCCCAACTTTCTTATGGGAACCTACTTGAATTCACGCTACTTGAATATGTAATTCGTATATACTGGAAGGTGGTGGGAGGAAACTAGCAGTGTTGACTGACTCATGGTGGACAAGACAAAACAGCCACTGAGACGCTGCTTTTGAAAAAAAAAAGATTACTCAGTTGGGTCCACAGAGTAACTCAGAGTTGAGCCCCTCTGCCTCATTTTGTGTCTTCTCCTTCGCTTGGGATCACTACTCACCCCTGCATGCCAGGATGTCAGTCATTCAAGAAGTTTCTGTCTGACTCATCAGATCCCCTTCCAAGGCTGAAGACACAGGCACAAGTCATTCCCCTAGACCTGTAATCACCTTAGGTTCCAGGAAGAGCAAATCCTTGAGGGGCAGACATTCCAGATCACAATTGTCAGTGAAGGAAAACCCTACAATGATCATCTTGAAGGAGACAGCTGGAACCCTCAAGTGAGGACAGTGATAAAGACATCTCCAGAGCCTTGCAGGACCAGAGCCAAGGAGGTGACAATGAGGTTGTTCCTTCACCAGGCCTATTTGATTATGTGACTTCCTACTGCCCACCTAATCCTTCCTCTGTTTAAGTGTCAGAACCCCAAAGATGGACTGGGATTCCTCCTTATTCCTCTTGCCAGTGTGGCCACAATGAATAATTCTGTTGTTGTTGGGGTTTTTTTGGGTTTTTTTTTAAGATTTATTTATTTATTAAGTATACAGTATTTTCAGTATTCTGTCTGCATATGTGTCTGCAGGCCAGAAGAGGNGGGAATTGAACTCAGGACCTTTGGAAGAGCAGGCAGTGCTCTTAACCGCTTAGCTACTTCTCCAGCCCCATTGTTGTTGGTTTTTTTTTTATCACTGTTTGTCCCTTTAACTGGTATACTGAGAACTAGTGCCCAAGTCCTGTCTGTAGTGGTGGAGCCAGGATGTTGCCCTAAAATCTTCAGTTATGTTAGGTAGTTAGTTAGACATTAATAAGTTTGAAAATCATTAAGGATTGGGGTCAGAGAGGCAGCTCAAAGGTTAAGAGTGGTTGTTGCTCTTGAAGGAGACCCAAATTTGGTTCTCAGTACCCATGTTGGGTGATTGACAATTGCTTGTAACTTCAGCTTCATGAGAATTGACACTAGGGCCCTACACATGTGTACACACATATTATTAAAAAATAATAGAAACAAATCGTTAAAAGAACAAACAGAAAAGATTGCTATCTAATATAGGCTTCCTGGTAAAGAAGCAGGACGTCTTTCTTGTCCCCTCCTTTAAGAATTCAACCTCCAAGCAGGGCATAAACCAAGTATGTAGGGAGCATATCTGTAATCTTAGCACTCGGGAGCTGGAGGCAAGAGGATCAGGAGTTCAGGATCATCCTTGGCTCCCCAGCAAGTTCAAGGCCAGCCTTGGATACATAAGACTCTTCTCAAAAGAGAACTAAAGAGGCTGGAGAGGTGGCTCTGGGTTTAGGATCACTAGCCGCTCTTGCAGAGGACTGGGGTTCGGTTCCCAGCACCCACATAACAGCTTATAAATGTCTGTAACTCCAGTTCCAGGGGATCTGATGCCCTCTTCTGACCTCCTTGGGCACCAGGTACATATGTGGTGCACAGACATACATGCAGGCAAAACTCCCATACATATACATATACATATATCCCATATGTATATCTGTGCATATAAATGTCTGTATATATGTATATGCATATATGTGTCTATATATAGATATACATACATATATTATTTTTTAGAGACAGGGTTTCTATGTAGCTTTTGGAGCCTATCCTGGAACATACTCTATAGACCAAGCTGGCCTTAAACTCACAGAGATCCACCTGTCTCTACCTCCCAAGTGCTGGGATTAAAGATGTGCATCACCACTACCCAGCTCAAAGGCATAGCATGGTGGTGCATGCTTTTAATCCCAGCACTTGGAAATAGAAGCAGACAGATCTCTATGAGTTTGAGACCAGCCTGGTCTACACAGTGAGTTTGAAGCCATCCAACCCTAGATAGTGAGACCATTTCAAAACAACAGACAAAAATTTAAATGTCACAGTTTTTTCTCTGGGGTCACTAAGAAAGGGTAGAAGGACAGAGTTCCAAAGAAGATCAGGCAGTGCCCCAGAAACTCCAGATCTTGGCAAGAGTCAACCCTTGTAGGAGATAAAATGAGGGCTTTGGGTGAAGAACCAAACGACTGGTGTTGACACACAGGCTGTCAAGGTAGATAGAGGGCTGAGGGTCCCAGCATGGGGCATCTCCCACTCCATTCCCAAGTTTTACTATACAGTGCTGGGGGGAGCTGGTGTCAAGGAGTATAGCCTTTACCTGGGGCCATAACTTCTCATGCTCTTAAATTCCAGAAACTTGCTCAGTCTAAAAGTGAAGACGTCTTCTGAGAATCTGGTGCAGTGAGTGACGTTCCATCCCAGATGCTGCAAATGGTCAGCTCAGTGCCCTTCTGTGGTGGGGTGGGGGCAGGGGACTGACTAAGGAGACTGGGTTCCACACAGAAAAGAGCCCAGGCTAATGAAAGTCTTCACCCAGTTCAACCCACCTCAGATAACCATCAAGTGGGCATTGTAGCCTCTGCAATAAAATACATAACAGAAAAGGGGATCCTGAGGTCAGAGTCAGCCAGGACTGCATGAGACCCTATCCCAAAAAATCGACATTGAGCTGTGAAGATAAAAGAAAATGAAAACCTCTCTCTCTCTCTTTCTCTCTCTGGATTGATATATTCTTATTTTAGATATATGGGTCTTTGGCCTGCATGTATGTCTGTGTACCACACGAATGCCTGGTACCCACAGAGGCCAGAAGAGGGCATCAGATCCCCTGAACTGGAGTTCCAGACAGTTGTGAGCCACCATGTGGGTGCTGAGAATTGAGTCTGGGTCCTCTGGAAGAGCAGCCAGTTCTCAACTGCAGAGCCCTCTCTCTAGCCCCCAAATATGCTAGATTTTGAAGGAAGCTTATAAAGTAAGACTTGAGATCATTTCAAAGGCTTAAATATCTGTATTTAAACATAATCAGCTAGGCGCCCTGAGGCACACCTGTAGTCCTGACATAGGGAAATCATTTGAGCCTTTTTAAATTAATGTATGTGTTTAGTGTTTTGTCTGCATGTACATATGTGCACCGTGTATGTGTGGTGCCCTCGGAAGCTAGAAGAGGGCTTTGGATTCTCTAGGACTGGGTGGTTTTGAGTCCCCATGTGCGTGCTGAGATTCAAACCCAAGTCCTCTGCAAGAAGAGTCAGGGCTCCTGAATTCTAGGGTTAAGTCAGGTGGTGGTGATACATGATTTTAATCCAGCAGGTAGGCAGATCTCTGAGTTCCAAGACAACCAGG